>VWZT01012510.1:321959-344029 GCA_013397055.1 Pachycephala philippinensis
CAGCCTGCCCGCGCCGCCGGGCTCGCGGCGCACCGAGCTGAGCAAATACGGGCTGCCTGGGCTGGCGCAGCTGCGGAGCCGCGAGTCCTACGTGCTGTGCTACGACCCGCGGAGCCGCAGCGCGCTCTGGGTCATCGAGCAGCTCAACCGGGACACGCTCAGCGGCGCTTCGGACCGCGCCGCCTGCGACTTCCAGGAGGACGACTCGGTGCACGAGTATCACCGCGCCACCAACGCCGACTACCGCGGCAGCGGCTTCGACCGCGGGCACCTGGCCGCCGCCGCCAACCACAAGTGGAGCCAGACTGCCATGCGGGACACCTTCTACCTGAGCAACATCGCCCCGCAGGTACGGCTCGAGGCCTGCGGGGGAAGCCGGAGCTGCCGGCCTTCAAGGGCAGACGCTGCTCCCTGCGGGAAACCACCCGGGAGCGTCGCTGTGTTTGTGCCTGCAGCAGTTCAGGCAGAGAGGGGCCAAAGTCACTCGGAGGTGCCGTATTTCCCCCTGAATTTAACAACAGGAATCCTGCAAATGCACCTGCCTTTGTGTGCCTCTCAAGCTATGAAAGAGAGACCCCCGTTCAGTGCAGCTCCTGTCAGGAGCAGAATTAAACAGGTAGTAGACAAGCACTTGCAAAAAATTGTGGCCTTAGGCAATGGGTTCTGTCCTGGGTGTACAAACCAGGCCGTCACAGCTCCCCAAGCAGAGGCGATAGTGGAGATCTCGTATGGAAAGTGCTTGGGGCTCTGTGAGATGTGTTACAGAAAAGGCAGGTGGTGTTACTCCGAACAGTGAGGAAATGCCCCAGCAACTGACTACTGGTTGTGTTTCTAGAATCCTCATTTAAACCAGAATGCCTGGAATAACCTTGAGAAGTACTGCAGAAGCTTGGCAAAAACCAACAGGAACGTCTATGTCTGCACAGGACCCCTCTTCCTGCCCAGGTAAACATGAGGGCTGAGCTGGGCTGACACCCAAAAGATGTATCGTGCTGGCAAAGGAAAACAGGCTGAGGTGCTCCCAGACAGGAGGGATCTGCTAAGGGCCCTCTCAGTAGGTGAGGCAAGCTGTGCACCGAGGTTCTGTGGAAATGTACCTTCCTAGGATTAGCATTAGTTTATGTATTTCCCATCCAGATGGTTATTTCATGAGTAAAGTGAGTTTCTTGAGCTACAGCATAACCAGGTTGGTTTTGTTTGCAGGCATTAACAATTTAGTAGATTAGCAGATTACCAGATTAGACTGCAGACCCCATGCCTGCAGAATAAAGCTTTCAGGTTTAATGACTTCTCCACTTAAGGACACGACTTTATTTTCAAAGATCTCCACATAGCACCAAAGAGCAGCTGTCTCATGTTGAGATCTCTTCAGCAGCAGGAAATATCTTGGAAAGTCTGTTAGAGACAGCAGGGAGGGGATTTGGGAGCAGCCCCAATGCACTGTTGTCTGTCACATAGCCTCTGCTCCAGCCATGTTTTACAGCCTTGCTGCAGGAGCAGAGCTGCTGCCTGCTGTGGGTGGGGGCTCACTTAGGGGGTGTTGGAGGACTGAGGGGACAGAGTGACACCAAACTAGGAGATAACCTGGGATGTTGCTGTTGGTGCAGGATGGAGGCCGATGGGAAGATGTATGTGAAGTACCAGGTGATTGGGAAGAACAATGTAGCCGTCCCCACCCATTTCTTCAAGGTGCTCATCTTGGAAAAAGAGAGTGGGGAGATTGAGTTGCGCTCCTACGTGATGCCCAACAGCCCTGTGGATGATAAAATCCCCCTGGAACGGTTCCTGGTTCCTATCGAGAGCATTGAGCGAGCCTCAGGGCTCCTCTTTGTCCCAAACATCCTCAAGAGAACAAGTAACTTGAAAGCCATCACAGCTGGAAAACACTGAACCCTGACCAGACAAATCCAGGTAACTCCTGGCAAGGGACTGGCAGTCGCCTGCAGAATCACAGTTCCTTGTGCAGTTGTGAATGTGGGAAGTAAGAATCAAACCTGTGCTTCTCTCTAGCCTTCCTCTTGTCGTCTCTACCTGACACAACAAGTCTCCAGGGGGGTCCTGCAGCAGGCTCAGGGGCACCTGACACTAGCAACTCTCTAGGATTTGCTCCTAATCCACTGCTGCCTTTGAGTTCTGTGAGGCTCATTCAGGCACAAAGCAAAGTGTTGCTGTTAGCAGGGAAGAAGGGGAGCAAGATGGGTGCTGAGGAAGGAGGGAAGTTCCTGCCTTCCTGTGGCCAAAGAACTGTATGATTGTTTTCTTTCAGAAAATGGTTTTAGCAGTAAAGCTTTGAACACCCACAGTATTGGTTGTTTCTTATCTGCTCTCACCAAAGCTCTGCGTATCTCAGCAGGAGGAGGGGAGGATGCAGCCAACTTTTCCAGCTGCTTTCCTGTCTGAGCTCACTGTAGGCAGAGCTTAAAGCATCACAGATGGAGCCAAACTGTAACAAGATTATGTGTGTTAGTGCTGAGGGCCAGCTGAAACTCCAGCCCTTCCTGCTGCTGGGAAGGCTGAAGCCTTGAAGGGAGGCTGGGGGAAGTCAGGCTGAGGCAGGAACAGCTTCTTGGCGTAAGGATTAAGTTCTGACTTTGTTTCAGTCTTAAGGCCACATCGCTCCAGAGGCAGAGTGTGCCTAGACCAAGACATACCCGGATTTCACAGCAACTGAGGTTCCATACTGCTTTATTCCTGCCCCAGATGTCCGAGTTGCTGAGAGCAAGTCTGCTGTCTGGCTCGTCCCAGCTGCTGGGAAGCAGCAACCAGCCCTTGGCTGGACCATGCAGACAGGAGGGCACTGACTTGCTGCTTCCAGCAGCAGTGAATGCTTGGTTGGGCAGTGCTGCCAGCTTCAGTCACACTTGGTCGCACCGCGCTCCTGGAGTGACTTGCCCAGCACCCCACATTTGAAGAGGTGCCTCCCCAAGGGCAAGGTCAGTGGTTTCTCTTCCCTCAGTTGTCTCTGGGTGTTTTCACAGCCTCCTCAATGTGGGGTCTCAGCGCAGACAGAGAGATCAGCAGTGCTTCCTGCAGCAGAGCCAAGCCAGTCAGAGCACACCTGGGCCATGTGTGTCACTGCCACAGGCAGACACCCAGCACTATCAGCCCTACCTCTGTCCGGATGGTTCTGCTGCCTTGGCTGGGACACGTGTTCAGGTAGAAATCAAACAAGACACTTGGGTCGGTGACCTCCAGGTTTGGGTCCACATCAACCCCAGCTTCCAAGCCCTCAAGGCCTCCAAATATGACAAGGGCATGCCTGGGGAGAGCACAAGGACAGGGTGAGAGGGCAGACTGTTCAGGTCTGTGTCCAAGCTCCTGTGTGCTGCTGAAGCAGGGAGCTGTGTCCGTTGCTGATGGTGCCCACTGCAGCTGCCTCCCCACCAAAGCCCCACAGCACTTGGCCAATGAGACAGTCCCTGCTACCAACTCCAGAGAAACAGGAAAAGAATTGGCCTTGTCCTGGGGTATTTCCCCTGCTCTGCTGCCTGCACCAGCCTCACTGGGAGCTCTGAGTGGGGCCAAGCAGGCAGGACACAAACCTGAAGGAGGGCAGAGTGACCTGGTCCACGGAGCTGCCCCGCTCTGAGGTCCCAATAGAGAGATCGTAGCCTTCCTTGAATGGGCACTCAGAAAAGACAGCACCTGGAAAAAAGAGTTTGGGGTTACTGCTGCCGTGTCCTCACCCACGTGCCTTCTGGACAGGCTAAAACACTCCAGGGTTGAGTGGTGGCAGCAGAAGGAGTTGCTTTCGGCGCATCTGGAGTCAGAATGATTCCTCTTTCCCACATCGTTCCCCTTCTGCAAGTCTCCCACACCCTTTTCCTCAAAGCTCAAGACAGGTGCCAGGAACCACCCCCTAAGAGCTTACAGTCTTCCTACAAAGTCCAATCAACCAGAAGACAGGAAAAGAATCTTCCAGGACTCTTGAACTCAAATGCCACTGCTGGCTCTGATGTGAATGAGTGGGATGTAGTTATCATGTAAATGGAGAAGAGTATCAACTCATCTCTTTCTGCTGTGGAGCAATGGGTGAGTGGAGGTGCAGGGCAGAGTCCTGGAGGGTGACTGGGGTGATTCATGCCTCACTTCATCCCTAAAATTCCAGCCCACATGGCTACTGGCTGCATGTGTAAGCTGCCCGTCAGACACAGAGATTTCTAGAAAAGAGATGTATGCAGCCAGTAGGCCTGAGATTAGTGTGGAAGCCCAGGCAGAGAATCCCTGCAGATACTCACTCAAGCAGGAGGCTAGGCGGACGCTGTAACCCCAGTACAAGCCTGAGACTGCCCGAGGGTGGTGCGAGGACACCACGGTGCCTTTACGTACTTTGGCTTCTGAAAGAAAGCAAAGAGATTTAACAGCCCCTGTGATCTGGTGAGATTTGACCAGGCACAGACAGCAGTTTCTCCAGGAACAGGACACTGACTTGGTGTGCAACGTCACCCTCCCTTTTTCCAGAACGCGAAGAAGTATTCTGGAAGTTCAGTGAGTTCTGGAAAGCATGTGAGTGTGTTTGGGCTGTTTACTGCTGGAGTTCTTTCCAGTTATTGAGGGAGGGATGGTAAGGGTATTATTAAATTTGTGTGTGGAGTGAAGGGAACGTGCAGAGCTGGTGGGTACCTTCAAACCTGTCATATGGAAGGACCAGCCCCTGCCAGACTGAAGTTTATAGATGCTACTGGAGCCATGGATTACCTGGATTCTGGGGGTCCTCCAGGCGCACAGTGACTCGCAGACCGGGGTTCAGCTGTCTGTCAATCTGCACCTCCTGCAGTGACAGTCACCATCAGCACCAGACATTCTGGAAGGACTGGGGAAGGTGGGGAAGGAAGGGAATCCTTTGAGGAAGTGGGGGTCTGTTCTGGCCTGGAGCTGGAATGAGAAGCTCTGTCTGTGGCTCAGGGGCATGGTCATCAGTCTGAAGCTTATTTTGCTACTCAAAGGTTCAGCTGCAGTAGTAAAGCAATTATGTGCTGGAATGGGCAGGGTCTGCCAGGGGCTTGGGAAGCCACAAACACTGCCAAGTCAGAAAGGACAAGACAGCAACAGCCTTAAACCCCTGCCAGCCCACTGCAGCCTTCAGAAACCCAGCAGTGCCTACCCTGCCTGCTTCAAATCTGCCAGAGACAAGGGAAATTGTTTTGGCATCTGTGGGTAAGACTCACCTTCCTCATCCCACAGTTAACAAAAGAGCCTCTGCCTGGCTTCGTTGGCCGGTCCAGCACGATGCCCTCCCGGTACTCCGAGTCCTCGTCCACCCGCATGTGGTGGGGGCTGTCCAGGGGGTTCAGCAGCCCTAGAACAGCACAGAGCACAGAGGTGCTGAGGGGAAAACACAGGTGTAAGTGCAGGTGTTGCCATACTCCTTCCCTCTTGGGCCCAGTGCTGAAGTCCTGGGGAAAAGTCCTGGTTGTCTCACACACAAAGAGCCAGAGCTCAGGAAGGAGAGAGACAAGTGGATCTTACCTGCAAACTGCAGATCCTCATGTTTTGGAAAAAAGGATTTCCTCAAGTACCTGTCACCAGAGAAAGATGAAATGTGAAAAAGTATTTTTATGGAATCTGTATCTCAATTCTAGCCCTATTCTGACTCAAAGGAGCTGAGTACAGAGAAAAGCAAACTTACTGAGGGCATTCCAAGTACTGCAGGATCCGAGCCAGCTGCACACAAGCCTTGCCTTTCCTCCCAATTCCTTCAAAATCCCCTTCCACACTCCTGAAAGTGAAAGCAAGCAGCTTGTGAACTTGGCATGAGATTGGTCAGGTCTCCAGAAGACCAAGCCTTGCTTCTTAATCTGACAATAGCAGCAAATCCCTCCCGTCTAACCCTTGTAAAAGGGCTGCTCCAGAGGCAGTCTGTTAACAAATCATCCTTGGAACTCTCTCCATAAGCCAAGTATCTTTTTCAGTTTTGTTTTTTGGTCTTTATGTATTAATGTGACCTGGCAGTTGGATGCTACTGAGCTGGATGCTCCAGGATTGCATGGCTTGCCAGTTAACTCAGGTACAGGTCCAAGTGAATAACTGAAGGATAGGAAAGCATCTTCTAAGGATACAGGAATGTCCTGTCCCTCCACAGCAAGGTTTAAGGGTACTGGAGAACTTGGCCTCCTGTTGCTTTGTCAACCCCATGTTGGGATAAATGATCCGAGCTACCAGGGCAGTTCAGTCAACTTCTTCTTTCCTGTGGTACAGTGGTCCCTGTAATCCTGGCACTGTGGACAGGTACATGCAGTTCCTTCCTGGCCTTAGCTTAATAAAAGAGTGAAGGAACAGAAAGCTGAGAGGAAATACTGCACGGAACAAGATGGCTCCTCCTTCAGAGAATCACAGAGTGGCCTAGGTTGGAAGGGAACTTAAAAGATCATCTTGTTCCACCCCCTGCCATGGGCAGGGACACCTTCCACTATCCCAGGTTGCTCCAAGTCCCCTCCAACCTGACCTCGGACACTTCCAGGGATGGGGTAGCCACAGCTTCTCTGGGCAACCAGTGCCAGGGTCTTCCCACCCTCACAGGGAGAATTCCTTCCTAAAATCTAATCTAAGCGTGCTCTCCTTCAGTCTTCTTCTTACTTCACATCCTCTCCATGCTCGTCGAACACCACGATCTCATCCACACAGAAGATGGCGCAGGCCCGGGCGATCTGTCCCGCCAGGTACGTGCGCAGCTCCAGCGACTGCGCATTGTTCAGGATGGAGCCAGGCAGGGCCACGCTTAGTGTGTGGTGACGGCCTGGGGAGCAGAGAGACATGAGAGAGAGCCACGGCCTGATAGCTCATGTACAGCGTCACATTTACTGCTTCAGCTGCACTCGTGGTGGGGGAAAAGCAACCTCTGTTTCTTAGATTTAATCACAGGTTTTCTTTTAAAGAAAGATCTCTCATGCAGTGGTTGCTGCACCATGTTCGTGCCTGATCATATCGGATCTATGAAGTAACACCTTTCCTACCGATAGGTAACACTGACTATCTTTTAACAGCCAGGTTTCGTAGCACTTTCCACCCAGGTCTCCCCACCGGCTCACAGCGGCATCACCTCTGTCTTCCTTCTGCTCCTCTTGCTTCTGGGCTTGTTGTTCTGCCAGCTCCCGCATCCGCTGTTTCTCCAGTTTCTTCAGCAGCTTCATTTCCTTCCATTTCTTCTTCTCTGCTTTCCCTGGGACGGAGAACAGCGCCTGGCGTTAAACACCGCGCCGTGACCGCCCCAGCCGCCGCGTGTGCCCGGCCTTCCTTACTCTCCTGCTTCCAGCGCCGCCAGTCCACCTTCCTGTCCTCAACCTGCGGGGGACAGCGCGCATTACCGCCGGGTTCCCCTCAAAGCCGGACCCGAGGCACCCCCACGGGCTCTCCTCAGGGCCGCGGGCTGGACCCGGGGCCTCCGGCCCACCTGCGCGCCTCTAGGCCGCTTCCCCACGCCGTCCTCCGTGTCCGCCATCTTCCCGGCGCTCCCGGCCACGCCCCCGCGCTGCCGATGGTGGCCGGGGGGCGCAGGCACCGCCCGCGGCGGGGAGGAGCCCGAGTCACGTGGTCGGTGTTTTAAGCGGTCCGCGCGGGCAGTGGAGCTAAGCAGGGTTGGTCGCGTTCTGCGGGAGGATGGGTGACCTGGCAGAGACAGGGGAGCTCTGGATGCAGCCCGGTGCTCCAAAGAAGATTCACAATTCCCACGTAGGGGGGTGTGTGTGTGTGTGTGTGTGTGAAATCTGGGTACTCGCGCCTGCGTGTCTTTGCACAAGTCCTGCATGCGTTTTGGACGATAGGTAGATGCACCCTGCCCTTTGCAGGTTGTGTCATGGCCTAGATAAGAGCCCACGCATGTGGGGGTGTTGCAATTAATCTTCATATTAACAATCTAATTGCACGGTTCTTTCTCTGTTTCAGCAATTGCAAGTCTCCCCATGTTTGGCACATATATATGGGTGCAAAAGAGCTTTCAGCAGCACCCTCATGCACCCAGGCTGTGCAAGCAGCTGAGATGGGACACCAGGGAAGGCAGGTGGGTGTTTGCCTCCTTCCCTCTCTTCCTCCCTCCTGCTGGCACATGCAGCTCTGCCTCCAAGGGGATTGGTATCACCAGATGCAGCCCAATATGGAAAACGTGCAGAGGTCTCCCTACCAGCCTGAGACAAGCAGTCACTGCCACAGGACCCAGCACAGGTGAGGCACTTCTCAAGGAGAGCTCCATCAGTCCTGCAGTCATTACAGAGACATTTACTCTTCCATGATTGCAGTAATTCTACTTTAATAATTTAACTGCTACAAACACTCATTGCAGTCTGTTGTACATAACTCCCAAGTGGTTGATGATGGTGTTTTACACTCTTATCCAGGCTGAAATCAACACTGATGCAAGAATTACCTCTCCAACATTGCTCATGTTACCCCACCAGCCCAGTGGGTGGGAGGTAGTGGCCACCAGCAGCAGGAGCAGCCAAGGCCATGGTGCCCATCCTCCCCTGCCACTGTGTGTACTTGTCAAAGGCCTGAAGGTTTTGCTCTGCAGCCTGGATGATGCTGCCAAGCCCTGATAAAGTGCCAGGAGTAATCTGGAAGGTTTGACAATAGCCAGGCTACTGGTGAAAGAAAGCCTGTTCCTGGGGGGAAACCAATTGTGTGGTCATCTTCCCCACAGACGCACAGAAAAAAACAGCGGGAAAATAGTTTATGATGGGAAATGTAATTTCACTGGGTTTATTATAGTCAGGATCATAGGAGCCACCTTACTGATGGCTGGTGATACTGTCTAGTCCTGTGGGAACGTGAGTGCCGGTGGAAACGCTGCCCTGAGTGGGGATGTGGAACAAGACAAGCCACACTAACCCTCCAGCACAGCCTTAAAGGTAGGTCCTGAAACACCTTTTCAGAATTTGGTGGCGAGACAGACCCCAGGAGCCATCCTTACCTTGTGTGTTGCTGGACACCTCCCAGAACTGATTAGCAAAGCCTTTACATGTAAGAAATGTCAAATACTGTCAGTGCACACGAAGTCTCACTTCTCGCAATCCTTTCACAGTGACTGAAAGTGTCCCCCAGGCCCTGGGCCTGGAAAAACTTAACCATTTGTCTGACAGAAAATGCTGAAAGCACAGAAGTAAGAACATATCAAAGTTTGTAGACAAGTGAAGAAGAAGAGCAGTTGGGGCAGATGAGGACCAAGGAGAGCCTGGTTCTCTCTCCAGTGTATTCAGGAGCTGGTTTTCTCCTGTTTCCATTTTTGCAATATGTCATTTGCTGCCTTCAGTGTAGCTTCCTCCTAAAAAATACCACAAGTTTGGTTGGTGGCTCCCAGCCAAATCCCATTTTCCTTCACTGCAGCCATTGTTGATACAAAAATCCTGTTCTCGTTCCCAAGCATTGCAGGTTCATTATGAGACAGGCACAGCCATCTGTGGGACAGGCACAGCCGCTGGGCAGCTAAAGGGACACCTAGAGTCCCTGCCTTGGCCAAGAAATGTAGGATGCTGACAGGACAAAGTTTAGGATGGCCCTGGCACACCTGCTGCCCTCAGCTTGTGTGTCTACAGGAGGGGTTGCTCCAGCTGGGATGCTGTGATGGGGCTCCAATGCCCAAAGCATCCTGCATTTCTTCTTGGCATTTCCCTCATTAAACCAGCCCTGATTTTTACCTCCAACCTTGCCTTCCTTCGTGCTGCCACGTATCTCACC
Source organism: Pachycephala philippinensis (assembly GCA_013397055.1). NCBI lineage: Eukaryota > Metazoa > Chordata > Aves > Passeriformes > Pachycephala > Pachycephala philippinensis. Next base: position 331,626 of record VWZT01012510.1, read on the forward strand.
TTTGCAAAGCAGAACCGGATGAAATTGGTGTAGTTGCTCTTGTGGGCTTCGCTGTAGAAAGCGGAGAGCGGGATGGCAGCAAGTCCCTGGGAAGAGGAAGCATGTGGAGCTAAGGTTCCTGCTCTGGGGCTGGCCTGCAGCCTCTGTGCCCCAGTGTGGGTGAACTCCACACCCCCCAGCCATGTGCTTGGGTGGGCACAGCCAGCACAGTGGGCACAAACCCACCCAGGGCAAAGGCAGCAGAAAGAGCCAGACCCATTTACCTTGTTCTTGACCATCCACTTTGCAAATCTGTAGTCATAGGGCTCATCTGAGTTGGGGACATCGGGGACATCAGATTCTGGAGGAGAAGCGCAGCAGGACAGAGGCTGGGGCAGCTGCCTGGTGCATCAGCTGAGTCCCAAACCCACATCCTTGCAGCTTGAATGGGGAACATGCAGTCCATCCCTACTTTGATGATGGTTTAGGCAGGTTCCTGTCCCTGCCAGTAGTACTATACCCAGCCCACCCGGGCAGGACTGCAGGTGACTCACTGAACTGGGAGATGTCTGCCACCAGGAAGTAGGTGCCCTCAGGGATGATGGGTTTCATCCCCACACCATCCAGGCTCTGGACCAGCCAGTCTCTCTTCTGCTGCAGCTCCTTGGGCAGCTGGACAAAATAGCTCTCTGGTTTTCCATAGAGCATGAGCTCCCTCTGGAAACCCTGAGCCACAGCCTCCTGTAAGGAGAGAGGAACCAGTGCCCAGTGGGAAGATGGTCAGGGCTTTCTTGGGAACTGAAGTTCCTGCAATTCACAGGTGATTAGAGAGCTCTCTGCCTCCAGCCCCTCCAAACTACCCCTTAGATTTGTCAATGCAAGGTAAGGAATATACCCCAGGCAGGCTGGACACTCCCCTTTCTCCCAGACATGGGGCAACTGTAGGGAGAGAGGAAGGAGCCTCTCCAGGGCACCACAAATCACTTGTGTGTGCCTTTCAGGTCAGCTGTGGGCAAGAGGACTATCTCTTACCCCTGCTCTGGGGGTTTGGGAATTGCAGGGCCACGTGCAGGGAGCTGCCTTACCTGAGCAATTGTGGCACAGTGGTACACTGAGTTCTGGTGCACAGTACGGAGGTGCTGCAGCAGCCTGTTGGGTCCCACAACCCAGCCCACCTGTGGCCAGGAGAAGGAGGAAGGTGGTAAGTCTCTGGGTACCTGCTCAGGCTCCCTTTTCTTTGCCTGTGCTGGTTTCATTGTATTTTCCAGACAGAACTTTCATAAAGCACCTTTGGTACTTTCAGACCCTGAGGCTCAAAGCTGAGCGTGGCCAGTGTCCCCGGTGCTGTGCTATGGCAAAGGGACAGGGATGGGGACACAGCGAGGTGCCACATGAGGTATTCACCTTCCATCCAGTGGCACTGAAGGTCTTCCCAGCACTCCCAATGATCACTGTGCGGTCCCACATCCCTTCCAAGCTGGCTGGCAATGAAAGGAGAGAAACCCCAACAGCAGAGCTCAGCATGCTCCTTTCTGGGCTGCACTAATGGCACGTGGGAGCTCTCTGCCCACTATAATCCACAGTGATCTCTTGTGTTCACAGCACATCTTTCACCTGGATGAGCCTCAAAGCACATCCCAAGCAGGCAGCCAGGTTTCTCAAGAGCATCTCCTTTTAATTAAACATTTTCACAGGCATGTACCCAGCCCCAGGGGCTCCCGGAGATGCCAAGCACTATCACCCTGCATCAAGGTGATGGCATATTACTGCAACTGGAAGAACAGGCTGAAATTGTGTTGAAATGGATTTCCTGAAACTACAGACACTCAGAAAACTGTGTCTTTACGAAGCATGGGAAAAATCAGTTTCCCTGGAGCCAAGGGGCTTTTTGTTCTAGATCTCCCCTCTGACTGTCTCTGAAGTCAGGGCTTCTGTTTAGGACCTGGTTTGGAGGCTGAGATTGAAGTGCAACAAAATACCTCCACTGGGGCTTCATGCCTAGTACAGCTGTGCATGCAGGCAGCCCCTGGGATTTCCAGGGGATGCCAGTGAAACCCCCATTCCCTGCCCTGAGCAGCCCCCCAGGCCCAGCCCAGCCCTGCCCCGTACCGATGCGGATGTGCTGCTTCCCGTCGTAGACTAGCCACTCGTACACCTCGTCGCTGATGCACAGCACGTCATGCTTCACACACAGCTCTGCAATCAGCCCCAGCTCCCCGCGGCTGAACACCTGCAGCAGGCATGGAGTGCGGCAGAGATACAGCAGGAGCATTTCTGAGCCCCTGCCTGTCCCTACTTGTCCCTGAAGGTTGTGTATCCTCCTGGCACCATCTCCCATGCCAGGGTGGGCAGGAGCTGGCTGCAGTGGTCTAACAGGGCAAAAGCACTGCTGGCACAAAAGGCTTAAAAACACCAGGCGACTGAGCACAGCGTGTGGTGCCCCCACAACGCCCACTTCCCTTGTGTGCAAGGAAGGCTGAGTCACTGCTGCACTGTAAATGTGGCTGCAGCACCTCAGTAGCTTCCAGGGCCCAGCACGGCCAGCGATGTTACCTTGCCCAGAGGGTTGTTGGGTGAGTTCAGGACAATGACTTTTGTCCGTTCACTGAATTTAGACGCCAGTTCAGCTGGGTCCAGCTGCCAGTCTGCACTAGACATCAATTTTCCATCTTTTGGAGGATTCTAGAGAGAACACAGGGGAATCTTTATTTCCTTTGCTACCTCTGAACTTTGCTTACCACTCACTTCTTTGCTGACTGTGCTGTGACTCTTCCCTTCTCCACCCACTCACCGGTCTCAAAGGGACAAACACAGGTGTCCCACCAGCCATTTTCACCATCGGCTCATAGCAGTCGAAGAAGGGCTCAATGATTATCACCTGGAAGAAAGGGACATGTCAGCAACCTCCTGGTCCTGCTCAGACCTTCCCTGAGGAGTGCAGAGAGCAATGGGAGGGACAGGACATTTTAATCCCTTAATTACTGTAATGGAGAACCTGCATTGCCTGTGGAGAGTGTCAGGAAGGACACCACCACTCAGGACAAAAAGGGTTATTTTGCTTTATGCAGAAATGAGGCAGTGCCCTGCAGTAGATTGCTTCCTTTGGAAACTCAAGTACTGCAGAATGGAGATAAAACTGGTTTTGCGTTGGAAAAGAACAATGAAAACCAGCCTGCAGGTCCGCTGGGGGAAGGCTGCCAATGCAACAAGCCCAAATCTTGGGTTACCTCATCACCTTCATCCACTAAAGCCTGGAAGCAGCAGAACAGGGCCTGGTATGCCCCCACAGTCACCATCACATTGGTCATAGGATCCAGGTCTCGTCCAAGCAGCTTCTCGAAAAACTGGGCTAGGACCTTCACCAGAGGCGGGTGACCCTGTGAGGTGAAAGGAAGGTGGGAACTGTGTTGCAGAAGACTCCTAAACCAAGGATGAATCCTTGGAAGGGGGCTGGGAAGCCAAGAGCCCTGTGAGACATCTTCCAGCCCGGCTGCTTCAAACATCCCAGTAAGGAAGGGAGTTACAGCCCTGGGAAAAGTGGGCATGGGACAAGGCTGGATGTGTGTTTTGCCTCATGTTTTTTCCTGTTTATTGCTGCCTGATGAGCTCTGAAGCAGCCAGGGCTGATGGGGAGTGAGGGGGTAGTGCTGGGGAGGGAGATCTGTCCACGCACGAAGGCACGGGTGTACTGGTGCAGCATGTGGTTCCCCCCGCCGAGGGCTCTTGTGAATGCCTCTGTCAGAAAGTCTGGTGCAGGGAAGTCGGGGAAGCCCTGGCCCAGGTTCACCTTGGAGTAGGTAGCAGCCAGTTTTACAAACTCCACCCTGGAGAGAAGGGAAAGAAAAGCACTTTCAGAGGGTCTGGGCAGTGTGCTAGCACCAGGTCTGCTCGCAGCATCCCTTTGGAAGGAAGTGGGGTTGGTGTCCCTCCTGCAGAGCCATCCTGCTGCTCACATGCAGGCAGGACCAAGCACGGGTCATTTCAGACCTGTTGCAATTAGACCAAGGATGATGAACTATTGCACTAGGGGAATGTTTTTAATTTATTCTCCCAGGAAACAGCTCCTGTGGTCAGTGTGTGGTCACAGCTGAAAGCCTGTGGTGTTTCTGATCACACTGGCCTGAGCAGGAGGAGACTTGGAGGTTTTCAAGTTCATACAAGCTCTGCAAAATTTAGCAACTAGACACTGTGAAGGCCTCTGCAGAGGGCAAGACGGGCTGAACTCACTGCTCATCTCAAACCAAACAAGAGGAAGCTCACTGGCAGTTTGTAGCTTGAACCCAGCCACAGCACGGCCTTTGGGAAAGACCATTTAAATCTCTCCTTCCAACACGCAACTTTCCCAATGCCACATTGTGCCTGGCAGGATGGGAATGGTATTTGCAGCAGCCCTTCCCCTGCCTCTCTGCTTGCAGTGCCGCAGGGTGAGCTTGGAGCAGGTGCCAGGCTGCAGCCAGTGTGCAGCAAACACTTGGCTCAGATTTGGGTGCCACTGGGATCATTTGGTGGATGAGTCAGAGGGAGGGTGATGCTTCTGCCTACCTGGTATTGGAAAATACCTGATACAGCATAAAGTGAGAGCAGCAGGTACAGAACTGACTCAGGGTAAAGTCTTCTGGGACAAACTTGCTCTGATGTGCTTCCTGAACACATGCAAAGCAATCGAGGGAAACTTCTGCTCTGTGCTGTGTGGCTGCTGTGGTTTCAATCTGGTTTTAGGATGCCTAAAACCACATCTACCACCTGGGTAAACCAGATATTCTTTTAACTCACCAGATATTTTTATCTATTCCCTCCAGCCTCCGAGCTTGCACTGGCCTGGACATTTTTGCCTGCAGAGAGAAAGAAAGTGAGTTTGAAGCTTTTACTCATGTTAATGGGGCCACAAAGGGGCTGTGGCCTCCCCAGGGAAGTTTTTCCCAACAGTAGGTGTGCCCTTTACTATTGTTTCATGGGCTGTTCCTGACTGACCTTAAAGCAGTTATGCTGCTGCAGTGATTTCTGCTTTCACTTACAAGTTTCAACGAGAATTGGGAAAATAGATGAACAAAAGAAGCTTTTGTACACTCACTAGGGAGGTGGCAATGCCTTAAACCTCATTACCTGTTGGGATTAGTCATGGGGTCAAGCTCAGCCAGGCTGTAACACCCAGGCCAAGGACCCCAGACCTCAGGCTTTTACCTTCCATAATCTCTCCATCTTCATGGGAATGACCTCCTTACTCTACAAGCCATGAAATGCCCCCTTTTCCTAGAAGAACAAACTATTTTATTCCATGCTGCTCTATGAAGTAGAGCAGAAGTAGATACTCTTCTGTCCTGACGAAGTGTTGGTGAGGGGGCTTGCTCTAGACCCTATAAAAAGTGCAGGGTTTTGTATTTAAAGGTCATGCCAAACCGAAGCAGTAACTAGGTACAGGCAAGAGAGAGCCCAGCACAGAGGTCAGTGTGATGTACAGAGAGACACTGAGGTACCATGCTGTGACTGGTTTGTAATTTCCATGTACATCATGGCTCGGGGGAGTGCAAAGAAAGACAGTAGGAAACATTGAATGGAAAACCCTCCTTCCAGATGGATAAGCACAGTGGGAGAAAGTTAAATGTGCTTGATGGGGAATTCATCATGAGGATGATGAAAAGTGGCAGAGGCAGAATTTAATAACTCAGCAGTGCAGAGAAAAGGTACCCAGACAGGGAAGGGGCTGGAAACTGGAGACAAATGATGCTCAGTGCACCACAAAACGCCAGTGTGGGGGCACAAGGAGGGCAGCCCTGAAGCAATGAGTCAAGAAAACCATTGTCACCACACCAAATAAAATACATTTGAACTGAAACAAGGAAGGCATGTGAAAGCAGCTGAGGTGAGATGCAGAGCTGGGATGTGAGGGGGTCTGTGCTCTGCCGTGCCAGGATGGTGGGGGGATACCAGGTCAGCCTCCTCCCAACACTCAGCTGCAGCAGGAACTCCCCACTTACCTGCTCCCCTCTGCTGTTCCCACAGCACTGCACCAGAACTTGGATAGTGCCCTAAGGATATTTTGTGCTGAGGTCTTTAGATTTTTATACAGCTTCAGCCCTTACTGGGGACCTTTGTAAACACCCTGCTGAGGAGTCCTGTGTTTCAGAGAGCACCAGGTGCACTCTGCTCCACTGCGGTGCCAGGCAGGCAGCCAAGGGCAAGCAGAAGTCACTGGCTCCAGGGCAGCCTCTCTCCTCTCCCTCAGCCCAGCTTTGCTCTTTCTGCACAAGCTCATGGCTGTTACAGTCACAAGACCTGGTGCCTGAGCTGATTTGGGTGGGAGCAGAAGGATTTGTGGCTTGGGAAATAAAAGATAGCTGGAGGTGAAATATTAACAGCTCCAGTGCTGTTCTTGCAAGGTGGGGCTGCTGCAGGCCACAGGTCAGAGAATTTAACAGATGACCAAGTGTGATGGGGATTGGTGGGAAGAAGGTGCCTTAAGCCTTGAAATTCCCAGTTCTGAGGAAAGGCCTTGTCTGCTTCAGGAACAGAAATAACAAACACTTTCTGATGTCCCCTCCATCCCATCCTATTCCCAGCCTGTGTGTGATGCTGCCATGGAGAGCAACACAGGCTCAGGACCACGCAGACCTCAAATCTGTTTCAGCCTGTTCTGGTCCCCAGACAGAAGGACATATTTCTCCAGGTATAGTTTGCCTGGCAGCCACACAAGAGAGCTGAGTGCCAATGCAGCCAATGCAGGAAGATCCGTGACCTTCCACCACTGACTCTGGTGTCTGTGTGTGACTGCCCTGCTCTGCGTGTTGGGATCTCTGAGTGGGATGCTGATATTTTCCAAGTACTCTGCAAGCCAAGAGGCTCTAGTAGAGACCATCAGATGAAGCAACCCCACAAACAAGGAGCCTTCTCCTCCATGAAGGATATCCCCTTGCTTATGAGGATCCTTTAAACACACTCCCTGGAAATAAGCAGGCACAGAGGAAGTTGCACCAAAGTGGCTTTTCCTGATGTGCTGTCTGCTCTTGCTGCCAAGGTAAGTGGCCCTGGGCAGGCTGCCAGCCAGGAACAGTCCCACTGGGCATTCCATACCTCTCTGGAGCACGAGCTATGTCCAGCGCTGCTGTTCCTCTCCAGCAAGAAGTGACACAGGGACGGTCCTGCTCTCCTAAGCATGCCACGGCTCCTGCTGTCTCACTCCTACAGGCACAGACCTGCAATTCCCCAGAGACAAAGGAGAGGGCTGAGACAATTGCTCCACAGGGTTAAAGCAAATGGGTACCCGGGATGGGGCAGGCCTAGACCCAAAGTGGAGGTTGTTCTGCCATGGAGAGGAAAAGGCAAAATGAGCTGCTTTGTGTGTCGTCACTGCAATGTTCAACAGTGCTGGGGCTGTACTTTGTGCCCATGACACACAGAATCAGTATCACAAGGGCAACCATGACTTCTGCCTCCTCTCTCCCAATCCAGGCTTCCCACCCCGCCCCGTTCTCTGCACCGAGGGGAGTGGTATTGACACCAGCGAGAGGGCATCCTCTGGGAATTTGGTACTCAGCATCAGCTCCCCATCCAGTGTCATTGATCCCAGGTAACTCTTGCCTCTGCCTTTCCTCCCTTGCAGCACCTTTACCTTCCTGGCCCACATGGAGAATCTCTGGCCTCTCAGCTGCTGGTTTAGTCACAAGTTTTATTCCAATTAACAGGATGTCACCTTCTATCTCTAAAGTGATTTTGGTGATTATCTTTCCTTCAAGGCCCCAAACAAATTAATTTCTGTGTCTAAAATGCACCATGTTCCTTCACCTCAGGTTCCTTCAACTATTCTACAGCATTACTTAAACATGCAGTATTTAAGCTAAAATAAGGGAATGTTTTGTTAGGTACTTGAGATAAAAGCAATGAGGCTGGAGGATGCATGCACCTTTATCATGAGAAGCCATGAATTAATTTACCCATCTACCAAAAAATTAATTAAAACAGGTTTGAAGCTGACCAGCCCACTGGTAAGTTCTCAGTACTCCTGAGGGCACTTTCCATCCTTACATGCAGGATGCGAGTCCCCAGTGCCTGCATTTTTTGTTATTTCTAAAAAAAGTGCAAAGCAGCTGACAGCTGAGACCAGTGGGGCTTTACATCTGTTTGCCAAGTGGGAAAAAATAGCACAATGTATGGAAAAATGGGAAGCCAGAGCATCATATTGCTCATGACTGTGAAATCTCCACCTTGTGCTTGCATGACACTGAGATGCAGGGAGACACTGCTTTGGGATGCAAAGCAAAGGAGTCCTGGAATGAGGGGACCTACCCTACAGGGAACAGAATCAAAGTGTGGCAGTAAAAAAGGCTTTATCAGATAGCAGCAAACTACAGAGCTATGTAAGAGCTGTGCACACGGCTGGGGGCAGCACCAGGGAGCAGCCGACCGGGACACCGCTCACTCTGGAACGGTGCCCTGAACTGAGCAGAGGATTTTGGAGGTGACAACCGGAAGGTCACCTCGGGGACTGGTCACTCACCACCTCCAGCCCGGGGGTCGCAGCAGTCTCCTCCATCCCGATGCTCCCCAAGCCCCCCCTTGGCAGCTCGGGGGTGCACCCGGGAGGCTTTGGGGACACGGGTGTCCCTGGATGTGCCCCAGGAGGGGTGCAGGACCAGGGCGGGTGTAGGGCGACAGCAGCAGCAGCGCCAGCAGGAGCTGACACTGAGGGGAAAAGCAGCTGCCAGAGGGACAGCGGGGACAAAACCAACTTACATCGAGCTGGGCCGCGCTGCTTTACGCTGCAAAGCCACGCACAGCCGCCCAGGCTGCCCTAGCATACATTCTGCCTTCTCTGCCCGAAAGGCTTCATCTGCGGCTGGGACTTCCTGGGAGGAGTCGCAGAGGCCGCAGGAAGGCAGGATTGGAGCTACAACCCTGGTGGGGAAAAGCATACCGGGAAAAGGCTCTGTGGCTCCAAGGGGTTTGGCTGCCTGCGGAAATATCCCAGCTTGTTGGTCAGGTGGAAGCTCATGCTGGCATAACTATAGCGGCACAATTTTTGTGGTTTGGCTGTAAATACTTTAGCATCGCAATGGCAGGGAATTTCCTTTTGAGTGAAGCCTTTGGTCATTTTGAAAAAGGAATTTTTAAGTCAAAATCCTCTCAAAAATTCTATCCTGCAGCCTTAATATAATTAGAGAAGGGAAGGGGTAAGTGTAAGGTCCATCAGAGGATAAAGGCCTCCTGCCACGACACAACCTAAAGCAGATCCTGCTGCATTGCCCGACCCCCTGGGCTGTGGGTGGGCAGGGATAGCAGCTTCAGGGGCGGATTTCAGTGCGGGGATGCCGGAGGTGAACTCTCTTATCAGTGTTTGGGAGCTGACAGTTGCTGCAGTGAGGTGTTGAGAGAAAACTACCCTCTCTTCCTTTTGTGACAAGGCTTTACCTGCACCGATGAGTCGTGTCGGTCTCCTGAACGAGTAATTTCTGTCTCCCTTTCACAGCAGGAAAAAGTGAGCCATGGGGAAAGGAAGTGGCTGCATCTGCTATGCCAAAGGTTCCCGATCCCAAACTGACATCCGTCAGGCATCCCTGAGGTGATTAACCAGGAGGGAATGTCTGTGCAGGGAGAAGAAAACTGTTTTCTAAATTTCTTTTTAACTCAAACACTGAAACAAACAGATGGAAGGAAAATTTGGTTCTGTAAGAATGTTCGCAGCACATCCTGAGCCATTGAATGGCTCAGTGGCATTTTTTCCTGTGTTTTCTTTGCCATGTTCTCTACCAGCCTTGTGCCTTCCCTGGTTGTTGTTTACCCCTGAACTGAGCTCGTTTGATTAGATATATTAGCAAAAAGCCAGTTTGGCAGAAGAGTGGCCAGTTTTCTGTCAGGTCCATAAGTTGAACTGGCTCAAGGAAAAAGAGATGTGGGCAGGGAGGAGCAGGGAGAAAAAGGAATGGACACAAGCCCGCACCTTCTCTGACAGGATTTAGACTTTATACTGGTCCAACAGTATAATGAAACTTCACCTTAATGCCCTCTTGAAATTCAGCAGAAATTTCTGGATGAGGTCAGTGATGTAAAGGACAGATCTGACCTTGTACTTTTTACTGTAAAACTCAAGGAAAGTTACAACCCTCTTTTTTTCCAGGTCATTTTAATTTAACAAGTGCATCTGGACATGTACAATTCTTAATTAGTGTTGAGTTAAAAAAAAATTACCTATTGCACTGGGCTGATTAGAGTCTACAGCACTGTGTCCTGGCACTGGGATCCCAGCTCCTCTGTAGAGGTCCTGTGCCTGTGCCTACAGGAGGTTGCCAAGACTTACAATATTCCTAGAAAGCCACAGATACACTTATTTACTGTTACAGACATTGCTGGTGTATACAAGTTAAATTTGGCTACACTTAACCACTCAGAACCGCCTCCTGTACACAAATAAAATGACAACGAATGCCTTTGAACCATCCTTTATGAATTTAAAAAGAAATTATGCTGCCCAGTGTCCTCCATTGCGTCAGACAAGTAAAAATAACCACCAGCGAATCACTTTTTCAAGCACCACAAAGTTCACAGCAGCTGAAGGCGCTCAGCTCCGGCTGGACATGGGGCAGCTCCTTTAATACTGGTGCCATTTTGAGCGCTGCCCGGCACCAAGATGTCGCCGTCGCCCTCACTCCCCCCCTCATTCCCGCCCACCCNGCGGACAAAAGGCGCCGGAGCGGCGTGAGGGAGGGTGGGGGTAGCGGACAGGTGGGTGCGGTGGGTTCCCCTCACGATCGTGGCGGGCAGGGGGGGGGGCCGCGCTCCCCTCACGGCACGGGTGGGCTGTGGGGACGTGTCCCACCGTGGGGCGGCGTCCCGGAGGGAATGGGGTGGGGCGCCAGGTCGGGGGGGTCGATTGAGGGGGCTCGGGAGCGGCGAGCGGAAAGGATTTGCTGAGTAATTCGGCAGCAATTCGATTCCTCCGATTCCCGCCGTCACTGCTCTCACACCGCCCGGGGCAGGGGTGTGCTCGCCCCGTCCGTGGGGCGAGGCAGGGCCGGGGTGTGCGCGGTGTCCCCCCAGCGAGGGGAGAACGCCGCTGTTTGTTACCTGCGGAAGAAGCGCGGTGGGGTTTATTTATGTCTCCCAGAGGATGTTTCTTTCTGTGTCCGGAAAGCCGCGGTGGAATGGCGGGGGCTGGTGTCGAGGTGTGCTGGGTTGGGGCTGGTGCCCATCGCCTGGAGCGGGGAGAAGGTCAGAGAGTCCTCACCTCCTAGTGCTGCCTTTGCGGCACTGTGGTACGGCTAAAATGCAATAGCTTTGGTTTCCAGGGTATTGCTTCAAAATCTCTCAGCCCGAATGGTAACTTTGACATCAAGAGGAATGTACCCTCGGACATCTTCAGCATTATGGGGTTGGACTTTCTCCTACTGATGTCTGTTCTTTTTCGTTTCCCCCTGTTGTTGACACAGTGCTCCCGGATATTCCGCAGTCCTCTCCTACATGGCTGGGAGACTGGATGCTTGGGAGCTCCCTCCAAGGATCTGCTCCCTTGTCTGTTTTCCCATGCCCCGTGCTGACATGCAGGAAGCAAGGGAAAAAAAAATCAGCCCTGTTGTAATTTTTGTTGATGGTGCTAAACTGCTGCTGCTTCAGGAAGATCCATGTTGTGAGGGAAGGGGGCAGTTACTTGAATCTGGAGTGGTTAGAAGTATGATCTGTGCTTTCTGATACTCCTGATGGTTTAGTTTAAAGTGAATCAGGCTTTTCAGATTAGAAAATAGGTGTTAAAGTCATCCCTTTCCCCATCTGACAATTATTTGTTATTCTGTCTCTACCTGTGTAGGCTTAGTTGTGATATTAGTATTCAGCATCTCTTTTGGCTGGGTCTGCAACACCTGCTTTTTGATAACTTCTGTTAGAATAACAGATGCTGGAAATTCCTTCCTGCTAAAAGTTTTACTTGGTTCCTCATGTTTTTGCCATCTTTCTAGGTATCAGCATGTCTCTTTCAGTGATCCTCTGAGTTGTTCATTGCTTCTTAGATACTGTTTACTGAGCTTTTACATGTCTGTCCATGAACTCGATCCCCTCTTTTTTGCTGATAATCTGTGTTTCATTTCAGGGAAGCTGTTCCCATGGCTTGTGGGGAGTGCAGCGCTTCAGCACTCACTCGGGATCGAGCACGTAGGAATATCAGCCACTTCCAGCACAGAGAACTGACGTGCAGATAGCAGAACCCTGCTGCAAGGTGAGGGCTCTGGGCCAGCTCTGAGTGGTCAAGCCAAAAAAAAAAAAATTACCAGGGTCCTGCTTAAACATAGATGCAAAGCACAGTGCATGAGATAATTGATATGGAGGAAAGGTGGTTGCTCGGAGGGTGGTATAGGGAGAGGGGTGGTATAGGGAGAGGGGTGGTATAGGGAGAGGGGTGGTATAGGGAGAGGGGTGGTATAGGGAGAGGGGTGGTATAGGGAGAG
>VWZT01012510.1:344720-378100 GCA_013397055.1 Pachycephala philippinensis
TTAACCTTTTTATGGTATTTAGAAGCCCTTTTAATTCTTGTAGGTCAAAGACAATGTGCATAAATATTTCCCTAAAGCATGCCAGAAGCCATGCGTTAAAAGCTAATGTTGCCATGCTTGAGATGTGGGTGCCTGAAGCCTTCCAGTGGTGACTTTCTGAAGCTGGTTACATTCTAGTAACTGCTGCAGGCAGTTAGAGTGATGGTCTGTGGTTTGGGGTTCCCTGATGCTATTTCTTAAAAATTTTAAATAAGCAGGGGAGGTCACATGTATCAAATTATTGCTGTATGATTAGAGCAGGCTTTTTAGAAGCCTTCACGTGCTTTTCCCACATACTAAAGAAGGATTTTGTTCAGTAGAGTACTTCAGAAGCAAGCCTTTTTGTGTTGAATTGAGCTTAACTGGTATCTCAGAAAATAGAGGTGCACTATCTGGTATGTGGTGCTGTAGAAGGGTTTTTTAGGATTTTTGTGTGGGGCTCATTAAGCTGAGGAGTGGTGTGCACAGCTATTGTTTTGATAGTGGTTAAAATTCAAAGTCTTTATCTGCAGTGTGGTGAGTCTCCTTTATGCATTTTTACTAGTCTTTTCAAACCCAGGCTCAGTTTAGGATATGCACGCTAATACTGAACAGGCATTCAGCAGTCTACATGTTTTGAAGAGTGTATCCTGAATGCTTCCAAGCAGCTTTTTCCTTAAACGGCTGATGTGGTGCATGTGTCTTATATTGCGACTGGAAATCCAGTTCCTATAGTTGGGTTATATCTGCCCTTCTTGCTCCTGTGAAACTGCTTTTGAAACTGAAAGCTATTCAGTCCTGACCCTGCCGCTGAAGTAGCAGTGCTGCCTTCACTTTGTGTACCAAACATTGTTAACATCTATAAAATTACCTTGGCAATTCACAAAGCTCCTGTGGTCACTGCTGCTCCTGTAGCTTCAGCCTACTTCTGTGCACAGTAAAGGTGTGTGCTGGACTAGTTAACAGGTTCTCCTTTAGAGTTGTGGTTTTATCGGGCCTTGATGATGAAGGGTGAGGTGGTCTGTTCTTTATTAATTAATACAGTCAGAAAATGTTCTGAGCTGGAAGTCACAGTCACAGTTTTGGAGCTGGTGGTCCTGAGGACAAGGCCTGTAGGGTATAGGGAATATATGAAGAGGCACTTGGTCCTCTTTGCTCAGACTGGGGTGAAATACTCATGTGCTGATAGTTGATGTCTTAATTGTCTTGCATTGCTCTTGTCTGTGTCCTCTTTCATCCTGACTGGCTCATCTCTTGGAGCTTGAAAATAGCTGTGGCAACACCCATGGATTTGTGCATGTTGAGACAGTCTGTCAACAATGAATTAAGTTATCTTTGCTTTTACTCACTTTGAATTTTGTGTTGATTTCTTGTCTGTTGTTAGTTATGCCAAAACCCTGCTCTGTCGACCCTTCCAACTGAGAACAGTTGGTTCCTCCAGCTCTTGGTGCTGGATTTAAGTGCTGAAGAGCTCTCTCCTGCATCTGGTGAGGTGCTTGGAGCTGTTATGGTTTTCTTGAGTAGTTACTAACAGAATTAATTCAATCACTTGTATTAGGCAGCAGAAGGGAGTGCGTCATTGTGTCCTGTTGGAAGAAGCCAGTCATACTTTTCCAAGACAGCTCCACTGCCCTATCCTTGAAGCATCTTTGTTATGGCAAAGAGAAAATTAATTTTGGATAGGAAGCCTGTGGCCATGTACATTCATAATTTATAAGCTGACACAGCCATTTTGCTCTGGTTTGCATCAGTGTTGCAAGTCATCTGATGGCACTTAAATTTACAACAGCAGCGCGCAGTGCCTGCCCCAAGTGTCAGTGATGCTGGTAACTGCGGACTGTGCTCAGTTCTGTGCGGCTGGGGCAAAACACTGTCAGGAGGCAGAAAATGTGGCAGGCCAAGCCAAGTCCAGCATGGATTGTTCTGTTGGTGCAGCTGTTCTTCCGTGTACTTGTCAGGACACGCGTGGTTGTGTGATGGTAAACAGGAGCTGTTGAACTAGACTGTTAAGACTGACAGTCTTGCATCTGACAGGAAGAGTCAACTAATGGGTAGCTGTAAAGATGATAAAATACTATCCATAGTGTAGGTGGATTATTGTTTTTAATGAACTTCAGTAAAGACAATGTGATGCAGTGGGTTCACTTCATCCTGCTGTGTCTTGTGGCTTGGGTGGGGCCGAACGTTTTGAAAACCACCTTACCCTGCTCTCAGCGTTGGGTTCATTGCCCGTTCCACTGAGAGAGGAGTGTAAGTTCTGGCAGCTGCTGTTCAACCACTCTGCTTGTCTAAATGATAAATGACCCTTTTAACTTGACATAAAATCATAGAGTGGTTTGGGTTGGAAAGGACCTTAAAGATCATCTAGTGATCATGTTCACTTCTCTGCCTCAGAAGATGTTTTGTCCCACAGGAGGGATTTATCTTTTTTAAGCAGAAGGGGCCTGATATAGGGCTAACAGTTATTTAGGGCTTTGGCATCTGGCTTTACTTCTGTTTTGTTCTAAATAGCAAAGGACAAAACAACCTGAGTTGTTCCATCTCATGTCTTGGGCTTTTCCAGTTGATCATGTGGCTGTCCTTGAGCTTGGAAGGTTTCCTGAGGGGTGCCTGAAAGCAGCTCTGTTTTCAGCCTCTTTTTTTTTTTTCCCCCCCCTCTTAATTCTGGACCTAATAAACTTGGGGGAGGAGACACAAAAATTCCCAGTCCCATTTCTGCCCAGTAAGCTCTTGCATTTCCTGATTTTTGAACAAAGAGCTCTGTGTCATGTCCTTCTTTAGGATTTCAGGTGGCAGCATGCTGGGGAGGGAAGCTCTGCTCTGTTGAAAACTTACTGTAACATGTTGTAGCTCGTCAATAATCAGGGCTGTAGCCTTGAAAGCATCAAGGCTTTTATTTCCTTTATCCACCTCTGATGCTGTCAGCACCTGAACAACTCTTCTCCTCGGCTTCTGAGAGGTAAGAAATGCTGTCAGCAGGGTTTGACTTGTGCTTTGCAGTCCACAATCTTAAAATGAAATCAACTGGTAATTAAAAATATGTGTAGAGGAAACTAAAGGGTTGCGAGATTCAACATAAAATTCATCCACATCTACTTGCCCAAACTGTTTTGGGAGACTGATTCACTTGAAAGCTGCACGTGACTAAAGGTGAAGATTTTCTTCAAATCAGGGGGGTTTGTGCATTCTTGTGTGTGTCCTGAGGTTGTGCATGTGAGTGCTCTTTGGGCAGTAGCTTTGTTAGTAACAGAATGGCCAACAGAAAAGAGGTAGAAAGAGGAGGCTGGATAGAGTATTGAGCAGTTATGAGTCAAGCTGATAAACTGGCCAGTGAAACAGAACAGTGATGTTGTTCCTGTTCACTCTGTCCCAAGCTGGATGTGCTGGCCAGCAGCTGCTGGCAGGAAATTGAATCACTGTTCAGCTAGGTGTCTGTTGACAATAGGTCAGTCTTCAGTTTTTTAGATTAAATGGTTTTGGATAGAGGAATTGTCCAAATCAGAGAATAGTTACTCTGTTAATACCTGTGGTTTGTGTGAAGTATTCATGCTTTCAGCTCTGTCAGCCTTTAAGAAGGTACTTGCTGCTTTTATGATGTCTGTCAGCCAGATATGTTTAATCTTGTTTCTGACTGGTTTTACTGTGTAGGTGTGGTTGGCTCAGAATGTCCCTGTTACTCCAACGTGAGTGATTACCTTTCTGCTCCAGGTGTGTCTGGTAAAACATAGGATTAGTACTTGGTGATGCTTATGGTTGGCTGAAGGCTGGGTGGGTTTGGCAGGCTGGTTATATAAGTCTGAAACTGCTGTTCCTTCTCTTGGATCAGTCTGTTCAGCATTAGTAGGGAGGCTGTAGGTTTGTGCCCAGCAGGCTGAGGCAGGGATGGTCCCTGGCAGGATGCAAACCTGGATCCAGGTGAATTTGCAGGCCCTGAAGAGGTATGTATTAGTCAAACATGGAATGTGTAAATATTTCAGGAGCATATTTATCTAGGCTGGATTGATCCTATTGTACGCTTTAGCATACAGCTATTTTACTGAACAATCTCAGATGCTGCTGCTCTAAACAGTCCTGAGGTGGTGCTGTATTGGATATAGAAAAGCTCAAAGTCGTGTTGCTTGATGTAGCCGAAACCCTCCAATGTAAAGTAATTTCTGAGGGGGCAGGGGCTGAGGGACTGCTTGGGGACTCTGTGGTAGCAAGGAAAGCTCTGTGGAATGCAAAACTTGAAACATCTTCGAGACAGCCATTTGTAAGATTTCCCCACTCCCACTCGCCCCAAAGCCTGTCAATTTTACCCTTGGAGAACTTACTTTCTTACATGTCTGATAAGTTGACAGGAGTTTAGACAGAGAAGTTTTGACATATCAGCTTATGCAAGTTTAGTGAAGTCAACTTGTCCTTAAACTTAAGCATTCTTTCAAAATCTCAATATTGATGACTTCCATGTGGCAGAGGTAACTACACTGCAAGTAAATTGCCTGTTCCTGAGCTCCAACTGGAAAGTTCTGCAATTTGAAGTATATATGAAGGAGCTTGGATCCTTCTTCACCAGCACTGCTCTGACACTGAACTTCCTTTTCCATAGCTGTTCCTGTCCATAAACTCAGTCACTCAGTTAGGGTGTTCTGTGCTCAGCCTTAGGTGAGGCTGCGTGATAGAAGTGACTTGGCAAATAAAGCTCCACAGCGAATACTTTGCTGCTGACAAAGTGTCCTGGAATCCAACTCTTAAAAAAAGAGCAGAAGCTTGAAATCTCCTATCTACTGGTCCATCTACTTGGTCTGCTCTTGGTCACAAGGGAGGTAACTTTATTTCTGGCCAACTCTCTTCATGCAAGGATTGCTCCCAGTCCTATGCCAGAATAATACCGACCATGTAAATCCCTCTGTTGTACTGCCCATGTTGGGAGAGTCGGTGTTCCAGCTACCTGTGTGTTTTCTTCCTGTAGAGTGGTAGAAATCCCAGTCCTTGTGCGAAGAATCCTTCTGCGCGTGGGAGAATCAAGTGGCAGAGATGACCCCTGAGAATTTTACTTTTAGTCTGCTGTTGTCATCCACCCCAGCAGCAAAACTGCTCTAATCCAGCATGGAGAATGTTGCAACAAGAATTGTGTTCTAAAATTATTACAAGATGGAGTTCACAAAATAAAGATGACATTTGATGACAAGATACATCTCCTGATGTAGAAGCATCAGGAATTAGAATTGAATTGCATGCATAGGGAATCTGGGTGAGGAGGGATGTGACTTTCCCTATCTACTTTCTCAAGTGTTTGCTGGGTACTTTTCCCTTTTACGGCAGATGCTGGGAGTAAGGTTAGATAAGACATAGCAAATTCCACCTCTTGTAAAGGTGGCCCCTAGTTTTATTGTTCCTCTTTGGGACTTGAATGGGGTCTCCACTGCTGCCAGAAGTGGGAATTTGCTGTGAATGTTCTTTTCTTCCTCTAGTGCCCCTGTCATTGTTCCTGGAAGGCAGGAGATTTCCTGCTCCACCCTGTTAATTGCTGACACTGAATAGTAATAGATTCTCATGGGATGCTCATGATTTTTTTTTTTTTAGCTGTCTTGTAAGAGCACAGTGTAAAGGGGGATTTCCTACCCCATGTAACTGGTAAGCAGAATTAGGGAGGCAACTGTGCTAATTTCTTTTTGGTTTCCTTCCTACATATTCTGAGCTACAAATCAAAGTGAGTACAAGGTTCATTTATTGTGAGAAAAAATTAGGCATTTTCTGGATTGAGCGGAATGAGTAAACCCAGCACTACAACTCTAGTCTGCAAATGTCATGAGACCCCAGTTCCTGAAAAGAGATCATCCCAGTTTCATAAGCCTACTATGAAGGGTCTGATATTTCCTCCAAGTTTCTCTCCCAAGAGGGATGAAGAAGGAGGAGAAGTGGTATCTAGGCAAGAGGAAAGAGATAAACATATTTTTATCCCTTGATATGGAGTAGAAGGAGTAAGGTCTTTCATGAGTAGCTGTTTAACTGCTGGATTCATTTCAGCTGTTGTGGTGTGTAGAGAGAGCTTCTGTACCCTGCTTTATCCTGGAATTATTATTTCTGTAGTATGCACAGACAGCTCTTCCCAAATGTATCATGCACGTGGGCTCTCTCCTCCCTGAGGCAGATGTATTCTGAGGAGGAAGCTGAAATGCCTTGCAGCAAGGTAGTCACGGGGCTGGGAGGCAGGCTCTGAACACCTTGTCAGTCTTCTCTGGTTGTTCAGGTGCTGTGCAGAAGAGGTTCTGCGTTGTCTGCTCCCTCCCCTGTGGATGAACAATACTCCTGCCCTGTTTCGTGCAGTTCCTTCTGCAGAGGTGCGTCAGCCACTTCTCAGGGGCTCTGCAGTGGTACAGAACATTTCTTTCCTCTGACAGTCCTCTAGATGGCTGTTTTCATCCCTTGTTTGTGACTTTACTGGTTGATCATTAGTAGATTTGCTGTTCCTTGTTTTACTGAATTTCTAGAACGGGTAATGCCACTTTGTCTCTCAAAATTACCCATTCAAAAAAAAAAAAAGTGGCATTTCCCCAGTCTGTCTTTTGTGATGGACTAACAAAGTGTTGGACCTGGACAGGCAGAAGAAAAAACTTTACTTCAGGAATGGTATTCATCTATCAATCTACCACCTGTAGTTGCTTGAAACCTTCCCAAGTAGCACTGAGCCAAAGCTGTCATTAGACCATTTATTGTTGTAAACAGCAAACCAGAGAATAGAGTTCTGTATTTAGTGTCTCTAGGGAATGTGGTGCTTTTTGAGTTCATGTTAGGAATGGCTTTCTTTGCGGTTCCGTGATGGAAGTTAATTTTAAATAAAACCTTGAATTCTACCGAAGCAGGTGGCGTGGGCACCCCCCTTGTCACAGAAAGCTTTGTCCCAGCCAGTGATATTGAGCTTTCAGCCCCTCAGGACTTGTTGGACTGTCTGTACAAATGAAATCTTATGGCTTGGGGTAACACAACTGAATTTTTGTTTTCTCCTTTATACTTGAATTGTGTGAGTTTCAAAATGACTGAAAGATTAGTGCTTGTCCTGCCCCTGAACTTTGCTAGAGGCATGCTGTGGTATTACTGCTTTTTCACCATCATTAGAATGAGTTACAGTGACTTAGTGTTCTTCTGTGTTACCTGTCAAATAGGGGAATTTTGTGAGCTCCATTATCCATGGATCAGTCAGGCTTCGGGGCTTTCTATAGCTTGTTGAAGAGCATGCTCAAAGTTTCATCTGGAAGTCTGAAGGACAGAACAAGCATTGCCACCAGACCTGTGCTTCCCAGAACCTTTTGGTTTCCTTTGTGGCACTTAAATCCTGGCTGAGGTGAACTGTAGGTGGGAGTGGTTGCTCAGAGATGCAAATTCTTCAAAGTATGTTTCCCCTTTTTTCTGTTTCTGAGGTAAGTAAGGCAACAAACCCAGCTGCTACAGCATTTCAGTACTGAATTTATTGGAAGGCAAGTAGCTAATCTTTGCTTGGAGAATTAAGACAAAGGAAGGAAGCCAAAATTACTTACTTGGAAAAGTCATGATATTGAGCAATGTTTGTACTCTTTTCCAGCTTGCTTTATGAATGTCATAATGAGTTGCATCAATGAAGTGGTTATGGGAAATGCAACTGTATTGTATGTAGATCATTTTCCTTGCCCCTTCCATCTGAGAACCAGCCATATGCAGAATTTTTATGTAGAAGCAGTAACAAACCAATGATAAATATGCTCTGTGTGTAGGTTTTATCAGTTCTAACAGTGCTGGCAAACTTCTTCATCCCTGAAATAAAATCCCTAGATAAAACAGTAAATTTCCAAATACTGGTCTGGTCAAGGGAGTTAAGTCTGCCTTATGAGCTTTCTTTAAGGGTGTCTTGCCCCACAGACTGCTAACAAAAAGTACCAGTTCTGAGGTTTTGTGACTATTTGTCTGTCAGGGAAGGCTGAACAAACTTCACTGCCTCGGCTATAGCAAATGACTCACAGGCAGCCTATATTCATTTGTCTCTCAGTTACTTGAAATTGCGTCTCAGCTAATTCCAGTCTTGCTATACCAGCACTTAACATGTGTTTTCTCATGCCCTCTTGAAGAGCATAACAAAACCCTTTAAGCTGTTTCTGGTTTGCTTCCAGGTGAATCATGATTCCAGTCACCGAGCTGCGCTACTTTGCTGATACTCAGCCAGCCTATCGCATCCTGAAGCCATGGTGGGATGTCTTCACGGATTACATTTCCATAGTGATGCTGATGATTGCTGTGTTCGGAGGGACGCTTCAGGTCACCCAGGACAAAATGATTTGTTTGCCGTGTAAATGGGTTACCAAAGACTCTTGCAATGACTCTGTCAGGGGATGGACAGCGGCAGCCCCTGAGCGTACCTACTACAACACTAGTCTTGTTCCCTCTGCTGATTTGGGCCCTACAGGGATCCGATATGATCTGGACCGGCACCAGTACAACTATGTGGATGCAGTGTGTTACGAGAACCGTCTTCACTGGTTTGCCAAGTATTTTCCTTATCTAGTGCTGCTACATACCCTCATCTTTCTGGCTTGTAGCAACTTCTGGTTCAAGTTCCCAAGGACCAGCTCCAAGCTGGAGCATTTTGTGTCTATTTTGCTTAAGTGTTTTGACTCTCCATGGACAACGAGAGCATTGTCTGAGACAGTGGTGGAAGAGAGTGATACCAAACCAGCATTTGGAAAAATGAATGGCTCCATGGACAAGAAATCCTCCACGGTCAGTGAGGATGTGGAAGCCACTGTTCCCATGCTGCAGAGAACAAAGTCTCGAATTGAGCAAGGGATTGTGGACAGGTCTGAGACTGGTGTCTTGGATAAAAAGGAAGGTGAGCAGGCCAAAGCACTCTTTGAGAAAGTGAAAAAGTTCCGTACTCACGTGGAAGAGGGAGACATAGTTTATCGCCTGTACATGAGACAGACCATAATCAAAGTAATCAAGTTCATTCTGATCATTTGCTATACTGTGTACTATGTCAACAACATAACATTTGATGTGGACTGTAAAGTGGACATTGAGAGCTTGACTGGCTACAGAATGTACCGCTGTGCTCATCCTTTGGCCACTCTCTTCAAAATCTTGGCTTCTTTCTACATCAGTCTGGTGATTTTCTATGGTTTGATCTGCATGTACACGCTGTGGTGGATGTTGAGGCGGTCGCTCAAGAAATACTCCTTTGAGTCCATCCGGGAGAAGAGCAGTTACAGTGACATTCCTGATGTGAAAAATGACTTTGCTTTTATGCTCCATCTGATCGATCAGTATGACCCCCTCTACTCCAAGCGCTTTGCTGTCTTTCTGTCAGAGGTGAGTGAGAACAAATTGCGGCAGCTGAACCTCAACAATGAGTGGACTTTGGAGAAACTACGCCAGAGGATCACCAAAAACTCTCAGGATAAGCTGGAATTGCATCTTTTCATGTTGAGTGGCATTCCTGACACAGTCTTTGACCTCATTGAGTTGGAGGTCTTGAAGCTGGAGCTTATCCCTGATGTCACTATTCCCCCCAGCATTGCTCAGCTGACCAGCCTTAAGGAACTGTGGCTCTACCACACAGCTGCCAAAATTGAGGCCCCAGCCCTTGCCTTCTTGAGGGAGAATTTGAAATCTCTCCACATCAAGTTCACAGACATTAAGGAAATTCCTCTTTGGATTTATAGCCTGAAGACACTAGAGGAGCTTCACCTGACAGGGAATTTGAGCGCTGAAAACAACCGGTACATTGTGATAGATGGACTGAGGGAACTGAAGAGGCTGAAAGTGTTGAGGATGAAGAGTAACCTCACCAAGCTGCCGCAGGTGGTGACAGATGTTGGTGTGCATCTTCAGAAGCTTTCCATCAACAATGAGGGCACCAAGCTCATTGTCCTCAACAGCCTTAAGAAGATGGTCAACCTGACAGAGCTTGAGCTGATCCGGTGTGACTTGGAACGCATTCCTCACTCTATCTTTAGCCTTCACAATCTGCAGGAAATAGACCTGAAGGACAACAACCTAAAGACCATTGAGGAAATCATCAGCTTCCAGCACTTACATCGTCTCACTTGCCTTAAGTTGTGGTACAACCACATTGCCTACATCCCCATGCAGATAGGCAACCTGACCAACTTAGAACGCCTTTACCTGAACCGTAACAAGATAGAAAAGATCCCTACCCAGCTCTTCTATTGCCGAAAACTTCGGTACTTGGATCTCAGCCACAACAACTTAACTTTCATACCACCAGACGTTGGACTTCTTCAAAACCTGCAGAATCTGGCTGTGACAGCCAACAGGGTAAGTGAGCAAAGAGCTGAGTTGCTGTGTGAGGAAACAGCGCTGGCACTTCTGTTATCTGTGTGATTAAACATGCCACAGTGGTCTGTGGATATGACTGGCACTGCTTTTGTATCTCTCTGAGGAGTTTATCTAAGGCAAAACATTGTAGATAGCTCCAGGGCAAGCCTGTCTTCCAAGAGCCCTTGTTCTGTTGCATTTCCTTTCTTAACAGTGAGACTGCTTCCAAGTGCCAGTTGGAGGCTGTTTAGAAACTCTGCAAGTCAGTTGTTTCTCAGCAGTTGGAAGCATGTAGTCTCTAGATTGACATTGATTTTGGGCTTAAAATGGAGATCTGAGAAACTGTAGTCTTAATCTAAAACTATGTGCTTAGACTTGTCTACTTCAGACACTGTGGGGGCAGCCATGTAGGGAATGCGTGTCTGTGGCTTACAGCTTTCCTTAGAGTACTTTGCATTTGCAGGGAGTACTCCATAGTTTGGTCTTGTGAACATGTGCTTTTTGTTTCAGTCTTAAGTGGTGGGCAGATTACAGAGGATGACCAAGTGTGCTCTGCTGCCTGGTTACCGTAAGATGTTTCTTGGCTTGTGTTGGGGGGTGTTTATTTGCTTAAAGCAAACTATACCCACGTCAAGTTTATGTTCCTTTAAGACTAAGGAGACTTGATTTACCGTGTCTGACAAAGTTGAAACTTCCATTCATTCAATCTGCAAATTCCTCTTTTTCCCTTTGAGCTTATTATCACCTAAAGTTGAAAGAGCCTCTAACATAAGTACAGATTGCAGACAGACATAATTAGGTGATTCTGGGTTCTTCTGGGACCAAGCAGAATTGTCCTGGAGCAGTGCTAGTTTTGACTGTCATATGTCAAGGTCCTTCCTGCTATTGGCAAGGTCTGTTCCTGGCTGAACACTGCCAGATTGCTTGTGAGAGACACAGAGCAGCTTGAGTGTGGTTTGGCTTTTCACAGAAGTGCTCTCAAATCAAGTATTTAATTGCTAATGCATTTCAGTATTAGGGTTCCTAAAACTCCAGCCACATTTTGAGGTTAGTGTCTGAAAGCTTGTTGTGCCTCTGCAGCATACAGGCAGACAAGGGGCAGTCGTTCAGCAATTCCAGCTGAACAGCTGCTCACTGGGGTTTCCTGGCACCGCATGGTTGTGCATCTGTTTGTGTGGGTGGCTGAAGCTCTGGTAAACTTTGTGGTATGTTACTGTTCAGAACTCAGATAATTCTGCATCATTTGCCTTCTGGCAGCCTTCCTAGCACAGCTTCCCAAGGGTTAATCTGCAGTGTATCCTCTGCAGTTTTGGGGTGGAGCATTTCTTGGATGAGAGGAGTTAGAGGCAGCTCCATTTTCTGCAGCAGAGTGTGGGACCACCCATTTCTCTCTGGAAAAAAACAATGCAACAGGAAGGGTAGAGCAGGCTTTGCTCTGGTGTGTTCAAAAACAAAAGGTGATGAGGACCCAATGGAACAGCCAAGCTGTTTGTGTCCTCTGCAGGTACCTGGGCAAGCCAGAATTACACTGGGTCTCTGAGAGCCTGCTTACTCCCAGTAAATAGTGACAGCAAGAAACACAAGGACTGGTAGACTGGCACTTCCCAAGGTGAGGAATTATCTCAAATGTCCTCTCCTAGCTCAGCAGTCTTAGTAACTAGAGACTTCTGGAGCTGGCTGGCACTACTGTCCCATTCTGCAAAGCAGGCTGTTATAACACATTGCTTCCTTCCTAAACCAATATATGTCCCTCAAATAACTCTATTATTTTTCAAGAGTCTGTGATCATATGTTGCTGTTTGCAAAACACTCCAGTACCAGTAACAATGACTGCATTGAATTGTCTCTAACTGGTCTGGTTTCGTCTTGGCTTTTCCTTAGACTTCTCCTCGTTCAGAATGGATTACAGGCTAATTTAGCCACAAATGATATAAAACATAACTTGAGTTTTAGAAAGGTCATGTTTGCTTTTAAAGGCAAATGATAGCCTCCAAGCTGAGACTTTGTATTAAGGGGAGAATCCTGAGTTGCTGCATTTAGTTTCTAGCCTAGTGTTTCTTAGCCATAGAAAGAAATTTTTTGGGAGGACTATTACAAGGATTTTCTAGAAATAAACCTTATTAAATTAGTGCTTCATGGTTACCTGAAGGTGGTGCTGGGAAAGCTAACAGCTGGTGGCTTCATTTTTGTTGTTGTTGTATTTTGGCACTGTAAAAAACCCCTATGACTTGCAGCCTAGAAAGTCTTTGCAGTGTTTCACAGCCCTGCAGAAATGATGGAAGAAGATTCCCAGTTCTCAGGGCCTGGAGGTTGTACCCATGTAGCTTCTGCTCATCTTACAGCCGAACTAGAAGTCCTGACTAAATCCATTCTTTGTTCAGTATAATGTTAACTGTAGAATGGCTTCTTAAACAAAGGAACTGAGATCCAATGACACAATAAAGGATTTGGGATGGAAAGAAGCCAATACAGATGGAAGCATGTGACAGTATAGGCCAGCTGTGAGCAGGTTTCTGGTCCTCTAACCCTGACCTTGGAGACAATATCTGCTTTAGCCACCATCATTGGTGATCTCTTGTAACTAGTGCAGTGGAATCCATAAAATCGTGGTACTGGAAGCACCCAAAGCAGGAAGCTCAGAAAGGAGGAACTCACTCAAGGGAGAAGTGGATGATTGAAAACAACGACTCTGTAAACCTTGGAGCTTCGTGTTGGCTTGTTGGTCACTTGTGAATGTGTGTCCATGTTTGCTGGTGACTTTCCCTATGATTGTTTTTTTGTTTTTTCTTTTTTCTCAGATTGAAAGTCTCCCACCAGAGTTATTCCAGTGCAGGAAGCTGAGAACCTTGAACCTGGGAAACAACGTGCTGCAGTCACTGCCCTCCCGGGTGGGAGAGCTGATGAATCTGTCACAGATAGAGCTGCGAGGGAACCGCCTGGAGTGCCTGCCTGTGGAGCTGGGAGAGTGTCCGCTGCTGAAACGCAGTGGGCTTGTGGTGGAGGAGGACCTGTTCAACACCCTGCCCTTGGAAGTCAAAGAGCGTCTGTGGAGGGCAGACAAAGAGCAAGCTTGAACCCCTGAGAAAAGGGAAAAGCCTCTTACCAACTAGAAGGAAGCAAAAGGCCATTTCAATCCCCTTTCACCCAGATGCTCCCCTTTCTCCACTCCGATCACTATCAGACTGGCCAAGGAGTCTTTGACAAACATGACTCTGAATGAGTCAGCTTCTTGCCTCAGATGCAGGATGGGGGAGGCTTGGGATCAGGATGAGGATCAAGACAGATTAATTGGCCTCTGAGCAGGGCCTGGGGGGAATTGAAGTGTTGCTGTTCTTGTGGACAGGAACTGGGGTGAGGTGGATGGTGCTGGTGAGAAGAAATGACCTTTGAATGGAGGAGAAAATGAATGTGGGGATTGCTGCATTGCTCCTAATAGGGCTTATATGTGTCAGGGACTGAGGGAGTCCAGTGTCCTGCAAGCAAAGATCAAGACAAGGAAACGTCTTGGAGGAAACCTCTTGAACCTCCATCTCTGTGACACCTGGTATTGTTCCCCTCTGACTCAGATTCAGTCAGTGAGGCCCCAGATTGGAGTGGGATAGGACACAGACAGCTGGTTTTATCTAGATGCTGGCATTAGGTTTTGGGAGATAAACATCTCGCAGCTGCTTGAAGGCAGAATTTTTTTTTTTTTTTTTAACTGATTTCTTTCTCCTTTGCACACTCCCCACCTTCTCCTCTGCCCCTGGAGAAGGAACCAAACTATCTGCTCCTGTAAGATTGCACTACTGTAACGGTTTCAAGTCACTTGTGTGAGTGAGTAGATCACAGCATCCATCTCTAGATGGTGTCCTGGGGGCACCAATTGACACAATTCCAGAGCTTTAGACTGTTCTGAAATGGATGGTTATAGTGCAAGTGGGAGATCTGGATAAAAAGCAGTTGGTCTGTCTGTCTACTCTCTCAGAAGTATCGAGTTGCTTCAGGATCTGGCTTTTAGTTCCAAGCTACTTTTCAATTGCTGGTATTTTGTCGCATATCAAGTAGGAATGTACAACTGGCCAGTGTGTCAGGGGCTCTCATGGGGTTGAAGAGGAAATTCAGGTTTCCGCTGCACCTCTTCTCCCCCATCCTGGCTTCCCCCACAATTAAGTTGTTAAATTAAGTCGTTTGATGCTCTGCCAGTGTTTTTCATGGATGCAGTCTAGAGAGCTGCTTGATTGTTCTCTTTTGTTGTTCCCCTCACTTTAACAGCTGTCAGTTCCTATTACACCTCTTGACCTAAATAAGAGGCTAATGCTGATTGAACCTGGTGCTGGAAAAGAAACCTTGTCCTCCTGTTTCTTCCCCTTTTCATTCCCTCGGTGTTAAGGAGGAGAATGAGAATCCTCTGTGGACTGAGCTCTTCTGGCTTCCTGGAACAGAGCAGCCTTTACTGAAACAAGTTTGACCTGTTTGGTGGTATTTGAGAAAAACCCCTCAACCTTCTGGGCTGGCAGAGGTAGATAATGTGTAACAGTTACTGATAATCATGTCCTTCAGGTGGGGTGGTTAAGATGCCTCCAGGACACAAAGGTCTGCGCTTTTCCATCAGAAGGAAGAGGAGGCACCTGGACCTACAGGTCCTGGTTGTAATGTTCTGCATCAGACCAACAGGTCAGCTCCAAGGTGCAGTGCTGCAAGCTAGGGCATGAGAAGTTTGGAGGTCTCCCATGTGTACAAAGGGGGAAGCTACATCCAGCTCCAGAGTGATTCCTGACAAGCTGCCAGCGAGTGCCCTGGCTTAGTGGATTGTGGTGATCCCGTGGATGTTGGGGCAATAAGGCACAGTGTGGCTCTCTTCATCAGATGTAAGATATGAAATATATATATATACTAAATATGCTGAAACCATGAACAATGTTAACTGGACTCTGGATTTATTGATGTTCAGATGCTTAAATAAAGCTACATTAAAATCGGGAGATCTGTTTATAAAACTGCTTTTAAGAAAAATGTAAATCTTGCTTCCCTTATTATTATGAAAAGTCAGTTCATTATGAAAAGTCTAAACAGTCCAGGGTATAGTATAATTAAATCTCCATCTGGGAGGCAAGGTACTGTAAAAGCTTTTCTGGCTTCTAATAGGGTTAGTGTCTTGAAATTGTGTTAGAGCTGGGGCCACAGCTGAAAGGATGGGGAAGGACTGATGCTGATTGGATTGTATTTGTATTTGCCCAAGCATTTTGGATCACAGAAAGGACAGAAATTGCTAGGTGGGCTTTGCTTCTTGAGTAAAGCAGGAATGGCTTCAGGCTTAGCTACAGAAATGCTGTTTTCCAGTCAGTTCCCTGTGGTGGATGTGGGGGCTGTTTGGATGGTGAAGGCAACTTTTTTCCTTAGTCTGTGCTAAAATATAGCACTGGTGAGTAATGGCCCCTGAATGGAGGCTTGGACTCTGTTTGCTATTCAAGGCCACTGGGTGACTGTTTTATTACACATGTATTTTAGACTAGGCAGGGCTGAAAGGGCAAAGCACCTCCTGGCAGTTTCACCTGGCTTACAGGAGCAGTGAGATTTCTCCAGGATGTCTAGATTGGAGATAAGTGCTTTGACTCTTGATTCTAGGTGTGGTCTTAGTTATACAACCTAAACTTTGCACAACTGGGTTAGAGTTTCCATAAGTAGCTCCTGAAAGTGTGC
This sequence comes from Pachycephala philippinensis, assembly GCA_013397055.1. Classification (NCBI taxonomy): domain Eukaryota; kingdom Metazoa; phylum Chordata; class Aves; order Passeriformes; genus Pachycephala; species Pachycephala philippinensis. The sequence goes on from VWZT01012510.1 coordinate 360,708, forward strand.
TGCAGTGCTTCTTAGAAGCTTGCAAGCATCCTGAACAGCTCTGTATCCCAGCAGGATGGGTGAACAACAGGCTGTTCTGCCAGAAGGGAGGGACTGCCTCCAGCTCCTGATCAAGTCACAGTGCTGTGCTCCTGCTGCTTCCTGAGTAGAGACTGCCCTGGGCCTGAGGTGTGCAAAGCAATTGTAAGACAGGCTGGTATTGATCATGCATGAAAACACCAGCTTTGTGCTGCTTTTGCAATAGTCCAAGCTTAACTCTTTTGGTTATGGCTGCTGGGGCTTGAGAGCTGTGTGGCAAAATGGGGATGAGCAGTCTGATAATGTTTTGTACCAGAAACACAGGTGGTACAAATACTTTGTCACTCAGACAGCAATATGTATTACTTACTTCTGATACGTGCTGCTTGGTCTCCCTTTTGATTCCAGAGTATCAGTCTTGTCTGACGAGATGAAAAAAGCTTTACAACGTCCAAGGATAGGATCTAGACCACGAGTCCTGAACATGTTTATGACTGAGGATTGCTGCAAAACTCAACCCACAGCAGAGCAAGTCACTCACTTCCCAAACTTTTCTGGGTTGCTCATTCTGTGAGGGTGACTTTATATCAACAATCGTTCCTCACTTGCAAGTATTCAATCCATGAATATTCTGTATTTTCCTTTAAGTTTCCATCAGACTGAAGCTTAGGGGGTTTATTTCTGACACAGATCTGTGCATTCACAAAAAGCATTCAGTTTAAGCAGTCACTGCCCTGGTCAGTGTCTTGTTGTCCTGACAGGCTTTTCAAAACAGTAGCAAACCAGATTATTTATTAGCTGCTAAACCATACAGCAATTTGAATTAAACCCACCTGTTTCCTTAATAGCACTTCTGAGCTGAACAAGTTCTTGGAGATCACAAGGATGCTCATCCCATGTTAGGATTGAAGGTTAGTGACATGCACTTTACCTTTCCTGCTAAATACCCCAAAAAGTTATAAGTTGCAATTGATTATTTTGAACCAGCTGAAAGGCAAGGAATACCAAACCTATTAAATGTGTAAAATTGTGCTGTATTCTGACACTGTGCACTGGCATATTAGCTGAAGTTGTTCTGTGTTCCAGATTGCTTTCTGATTTTATTATTTGATTTCCAGTTAATTCAGCACCTGGAAGTAATTTACTCTGTCAGTCTGAGTGGTTAATAGCTGTTACAGGTATCTTTCATGATGTGCTGTTCTTTCATATTAATTGTCACTTCTTTTTAATATCCTACCTCATTTTTTATTTTTTCTTATTACCATTTATACACTCCATTTAGCTCACTCCATTTTAATTAAAGTTCTTGGTGTTCATTACCATAAATAGTATTAAGTGGTTTTCTGTTGCTGAGCCACATGAAGTCCTCTTCTTCCTTTTTTTTTTTCTTCTTTAACAATTGATTCTAGGAATTTGAGAACAATAACACATCCTTTACAGATGATGAGTTGTTTAGAAAAAAGTTTCAAACTGTATTGATTCCTAGGCTGTGACACTTGTTTTCTTCCCTTACCTTTTTCCCTGCTTTAGAATGGAACTCAGATGGTTTGAGTTCTTTGGATTTTTAACCTTTCTTTTAGTCCTCCTTCAAGGGAGGAGTAACTTCTTTCCCCCCTCATCAATAGCTGTGCCTTCTCTAGAGATCTGTTAATTTAACATCTCCCCAGAGGCACTTGCTCCCTGGAGTGTATTTGTAGCAGTGCCTGCCTGAAGCCAACTGCTCCCTTGGATTATTTTTCTTTCAACGGTGGAGAGATTTCCTAACTTCTGGGGTGACTTCTCACTGCCAGACAATATTGTCACGCTGTTCTGAAAGTCACCTAACGTAAGGCCTTGGGGATGCTGACTTAGTAAAATGATTGCTTCATCTTCACTTTAAAAATTTTTCTTCCATTTTAACCCTACTGTTTGGCCACAGTGGATAATGTACTTTTCCTGAGCATGTGCCAAAACCAAGTGAGTTTTCTGTCCTACCTCATTCTAACAGTGTACGAAGCACGGCTGGTTGGGGCAGGATTATTAAAGTTTGATTCAGACCCTTCTCCCTCCAGTGGGTTAATATTTAACTGCTTTGGGAGTATGAAATCCTCCAGAAATCTCGTCTCCAAAATCCAGTTTCAAAAGGAGCAGTACTTGAATTGCTGGACCCCAATGGCAAAGGTGAACTTCATGTGATTTCACACAAAGGCTTAATTTAGGATTCCTGGAATTTTCCATCCCTTCCTCCCTCTGTTTCCTTTAAAGGAATTTTATTGGACAATGGAAGAATTTTTCTGGAGGAGACTTAATGAGAAGGGGGCTACTGAGCCTGAGTCATCTTTACAGCTGACAAATGTGTCCATTTCAGTAAGTCACTACTCATGGCTTAAACATGGTTCACTCCCATTGTGAAAATGCACAAGCAGGGCTGTGGTTTGGCATCTGGGACCTGCAACTTGGTGTAACATTTCAGAATCATGACATTCACTTTGTACTGTGGGATTGTTTGGGCAGCTGAGCAACAGCACCTTCCCTGTGAGCACTAAAGGCTGCTCTTGTTTGCTCTGAAAGACTTGTATGACTGGACACTTTACCAGAATAAAAGTTTTAATTTGCATTTTCTTTCTATGCCTGCTTCCTTTGGTGTTTCCTGTGTATAAAGGCATTCAGCCTTCCATTATGTCACTTTTCAAAAGACAGATATTAATAATTCCAGCTAATTGTGTAGGATTATTGGGTTGTTTTACTCATTGCACGAGTCCTCGTGGATTATGGCAATCCTTTCTGAATTAAGTAGATGTACAGAGAAAGAGGTGCTGCTCTGTGACGAGCTGGGGCTGTGTCATGGATCTCACTATCACTTCAACAAGTGTCTGAAACAGTTTCTGTTGCTGAATTTAAGGCTGTTGGAGCTTGTCTGCACAGTCCTATAGAAGTCCAGTTGGGTTTTCAAACTGCTTATATGGCACTGCTTCCATAGGAAAGGGACAGGGAGTGAAGGCAATGGAGACAACTGCCTGTTGCTATAGGCATTGTCTTCAGACTGGTAAATTATTTCAGTATCTGCCTTCCCCATGGACTCCTTAACTGGAAATGCTGGCAGATAGTGTCTTTCCCAATTCATGATGTGTTACAGAGAATCAGCCTGTGACTTGCAAAGAAAAGAGCTGCACAGAAAGTCAAATTTCATTGCGTAGAAAGGTGTTTTTCTTGTGTTTTGCCTTCCCTCATTTCCTTTGTCCTTGACTACTTGACCACAGTGACATTGGTCCCGCTTCAGACAGAGAACATAAACAGGCTTTGAAACAGGTGCGTGGGAGTTTGTAGTGCTGCTTATTGATGAGTTTTAATGAAATGCAGGACTGAACCAAGAAAGGAGAGGACAAAGTGCCCCTTGTCATCTAAGGCTCACCTGGACCTCAGCTTATTTTGACAAGGATTTACCTGGTCTTTGAGGAGCTGAGGGAATCATGCTTCCTTTGCCCCTTGTTTCTCATTAAATATTCTGTCACTTGCTGCTGATCATATCAAAGACTTCAGGAGAAGTGAGGTGGGCCAGTGGAAATTTTTCCTCCGTGATAACCCTGGCAGTTTTGGTGAGAGTGCTGAGCTGCTTGAGCTGGCTTGTCCCCAGATAGCTTCAATAGGAACCCTTACTGGGGAGGAAGTTGGGATAATCATACCAGTCAAAAAGGCATTTGAAACACTTGATGTGTACCTTTCCTACAGACATAGGCTGGGCTTTGGCAGCCTCTAACGGAATTTGCTAGAAGTTTTCTTGCAGAGCTGGCAGGAGAAAATATTAAGAGTCTGCAAAAAGAGCTCTTGGATGGGGAGGAAGGAAAGGACAAGGAGCCATTTCCCAGTTTTGTCTAAGTACTGTCAACCTTTCTATGTAAATTTACTGGGAGAGAAGGCTTTACAACGGTGGCATCCTTCTCTTTGACTTTTTTTGGGATTGTGTGGCCAGAGTGGTTTTCCTCTTGCTGGAAAGGTCTTTCTGAACCTCAAAATAGGGGCATGGCTGGAGTGGCAAAGAACAGGAGGACTCCTAAGGACAGACATGGAAAGCTCCTGGAACCAAGATGGGTTTTATCTCCTGATAGTTGCTGCATTGTTTGCTTTGACCTGCCATTTATATTGCTCAAAACATTCCATGGAACAGGAAAACTGTGGTTTGCTGTTGTGGCACGAACCAAAACATCCTCGGGAGTCATCGTGTGTGCGTAAGGTGAGGAGTGGAGAAGGTGACGTGATAAATTGCTGGAAAAAACCCCCGTGTCTGGGAATGAGAAGGGCATGACACGACAGGGAGACAGTGACGGAAGGGGGCTAAGGAGTGGGAGTGTTTTCCGGGAGTGTTTCTCCAGGATTGCTGCCCCCTGGGGAGGGTTAAGGTGGGTCACACAATCAACTTGCAGGCAACAGCCTACAGCATGTGTTTTTCACCACTGGTTACGCATTTTCCTTAAAAACATTTTCACTCCATCAGCTGGTGAGAGACTGTTAAGAGGAAGGAGGAACGACTGAAATATTTTTTTGAGCTTTGCAACATTGGAGACTGTTTGTTTTTGTGGTTTTTTGTTTGTTTGTTTGTTTTTGTTTTGTTTTGGTTTTTTTTGGTTTTTTTTCCCCCTCCAGGTTTGTAGCCCAGCAATTAAAGTCTCTGGCAAAATTTAGCTTTTTAAACTACTGAATTCATATCCTCATGTGTACAGGGAAAAGCCTGAACATAAGTTAAACCCATAATTTCTTCTTTATTAAAAAAAAAAAAANTACAGAACAGAAAACTTAATTTTTTCAAACAACCTCTCTTTAAATGGATTTTCAGTTGCTAGGATGCAAACACTTTTCTGTGAGCATTTTGCATTCCTTCCTTTTATTGGGTTTTCCTTTGGCTGGGTGAGTGATGCAAGGACCTGCCCCCATGGTGTTATTTTTGTGGAGTGCTGCTGCAAGGGTGTTTTCAGTGTTTCCTGTAGGAGTCAAACACATTTACTTCTAGAGAAAAATCTTCCCCAGGGATTCCCAATGGGAGGGATGTGTTGGCTGGGAGCGCCACCGCTGGGCTGGCAACTGTTCCTCCCTCTCTGCCCTTTAGAACCACTTACTGCATTTTTGCTCTCTGGTTTGAACTTTGGGTGGATTTGGCTTCACTTATTTGTAAATATTACATGGACTTCTGAAGCTGCAGGAGGGTGAACCGAGCAAATGAAGGCATAAATTACTAAAAAGCAGCTGTGAATGAAAATAGCAGAAGTATTCTTTATGGGTTTTACCAAACCCTCAGTGAAAGCTCTTTACCACCCTCTAGTCTGTTTGTTGCTTCCTGGGTTGTGGAGCCCTTTCAGGGGATATGCTGAAGTGCTGGCAGGACACACTGACTGAGCAAAAAAGGCTCTGTAAGACCCTGAATCAGTACTTTAAATTTGTTCTAAGACATCTTGATCTTTTATTCACACTTGAATCTTATTTTACCCCCCCTTATCTTATTTACCCCTGCTATTACCCTTTAACTGCCCTATTTTGAAATCTGGGTTATTAATTAAAAGTGATTCCTCCTTGGAGCTAAAGTGTTCATCAAGTTTGTCATTGCACTTGAACAGAAAATTTTTGTGTGCTTTATTACCACCAAGAGCCAAAACCAAGCTGTGCAGCCCTGAATGTCCCTGCCAGGAACAAAGAGCTGGTGATGGGGACAAAAATCTCTGGAGCTGTGCAAGAGTCCAGCTGCCCAGCGCTGGCTTTTGTCACATGCTGAGACAAGGATCACGTGGAGAGGCGGGGAGTCAGCCCTGCAGAGCCCGGGTGGCGTTGTGGTGTTGGTGGTGGGATCTGGGGAGCTTCTGCCCTGATGGCATCCGTAACCCAGCATCAGATCCAGAAGGTAAGGAGCCGCTCTCCGGGGCGGGAGCATGTCCAGAGTGCAGGCGGGTGACACTGTGTGTAAGGTACAGTCACTGCTAGTCGACCTATCCGCAGGTCTAGCAAAGATCTGCTTTACAAACACTTTCTATTCTCCTCAGCTTCTTGTATTACGTTAATTTTAGTGTGTGAGTTTTGTGGCTACAAACTCTTCCAGGGGCAGCTTGTCCCACAGAGCTCTTGGAGGGATTTCTCCTGTGTCCCTTCTGTCTGTGCTGCTTGGCTCTCATCCCTGAACTCGAAATCTTCCTGGCAAAGGATAATCTCTAGGGTATTCTATATAAAGAAACTGAGTTTGCCGCCAACAGAGTTCATTTTGTAAAGGATTGTGTAGTGAACTGTGAGAAATCACCCAGGGATTTTTTCCTTAGAGAGAACAAACATTTCCAGTTTGTAAAGGAATCTCTGATTTGGCACACAAGTATGTCTGCCCTGTTTGCGTTAGTGGGCTTGTTAGTTTAATAGCTTCTGGTTACAGGTCTTAGATAAAATATCGTTGAACCACAAAAGGCTCCAGTGATGAGATCTTCTCTGCTTTGTGTAGACAGAGGGATTGAGATAGATTATTCTTAACTGTTTGGAATTTCAGCCTCTTAATTAATCTTTTACAACAGAAGCCCCTCCTGAAATTAAAAGTTAAGAACATGCTGCCTGGCTGCAGAGCTGGAGCTGGGATGCTTTTCACCTTGTAAAGGGCCAGAAGTGTTTTCTCTTGCTTTGTGCTGCTTCCCCCGAGGACTCTGGGGAAGAGCAGTCACCTCGTCTCTTCTAGTTCCACAAGGATGGCTTCCTTGTCCTGGAGCAGTTTTTCAGCACAGAGGAGTGTGACAGCATGAGGAGCCAGATCCAGAGAATCGTCGCGGAGATGGAAGTGCCGCTGCACTGCCGCACTGCGTTCTCCACCAGGGAGGAGGAGCAGCTTCAGGCGCAGGTACCGAGAAGGCCAGGGCTGCCCCCGTTGGAGCGCTGGAAGGAGGAAGGGAAAAGGCAAATTGCTGATCAGGGTTCACTCTGGGGGAACATGACTCTTTCTTCCAACTGAACATAACACCGGGAGAGGAATTTCCACTGCAGCTTTCTGCAAACGTTTGCTGGGGTCTTACCAAGCGTCTTATCAGTGTGTGGCTCTGCCGTGCTTTCAACCCCCAGTAGCCACAAGCAGCTCTCACAGATCACTTTGTACATGTTCTGCAGACAGAAAGCTGGTTATTTTCCAGACAGCCAGCAAAAGAAAAGTAAGGGTAACCTCTATGTGAGAGGTTCTTGTAAAGCCCTGATCAGCACCAAGACATGTACTGTTGTGGAAAGCCTTTTTATTAGTGATTTTTCACTGTGTTTTGTTTATGCTGCGGCTTGGTGGGAGAAAGATGCAGGTGAGTGTTAATGCTTTGATTGAAGGTTAATTTATGTTTTTACAAGGATGCTGTCTTTACGGGGCTCTTATCCCTGGCAGGGTAGCTCGGATTATTTCCTAACCAGTGGAGACAAGATTAGATTCTTCTTTGAGAAAGGTGTTTTGGATGAGAAAGGTAAGCCCTGGCCTGAGTTAGCCGCATGGAGGGGACGGGAAAAGGCTGAGTGAGGGATCGGGGGCCAGTTTCCAGCTTAAGGAATGATTCCTGCTTTGCAAACAATGTTAAATTATGATTTTGTTTTGTAGGTAACTTTCTAATTCCAAAGGAGAAGTCTGTCAGCAAGATTGGCCATGGTATGTTTAAAGGATGGGGTTTGGAGAGAGATGGACAAAAGAGATGTGGTTTTCAGACATGAGGATTTCTCCAGACCTACTTACTGTACATAACTGTCTCTGCAATTTTCTCCATGCTGCCCCTCACTCTCTGCTCTCAAAGGACTTAATCTTCTGTTCCAATCCTTTTCAAAAACCCCTTCTCAGAGGTTTTTCAGCGATGAATAGCTCAGAGTCACTGACATGCGAAAGTTTGGACTTCAGCCCTTGGCTCTTTTATGTAAGAGATTTGCTCTAAAAATTTATCACCTGAGACTGGTGATATTCAGTACAGACCAAACTCTCTCCTGTGTCCCGTGCCACGTTGGGTTGCTGATGTTGAAGCTACCCTCCCTCCTGTGGTGTCACCAACACCTTTTCTTTACCCTTAGCGGTTTCAGTTTGACCTATTTCCTCTCTCCCAGTTCCTGGACTTGCATTTTGATCCCTTTTGTTTTCAAACAATACATGGAAAATGAGAGCAGGATTCCCTGCGCCTGCAAACGTGTGAACTTTGTTCAGACTAAACTTCACTACAGTTGGAAATTCAGTACTAAGTGTTCTTTGGTTTTCTCAGAAAAACACTCTCCCCTCCCCAGGCTCGCTGCCACTCTGTCACACTTCAGCTTTGCTTCAGGGGAAGTGAAAACAACTGTAGATGCCTGCTGACCCAGCAATTTAACAATTCAAAAGCTTTCTCTAGTCTTATTTTCTGTAATTACTCATTTTAGTCAAGTCTCATCCCTTCCTTGAGAGCAGCTCCTGCTGGAGCTGGGTGTGTGTCCTTGTGGCGTGATCAGGATGAGCTGGAAGCACAACTCTGAGTCTTTGCTTTGTGGATTTGTCAGAGTTGGGTTGTAGCAAGTGTCTGCACAAACACTGACCTGCTGGCTGGGGCTCTCTGAACGGCTCCAAAGATGATCTCTAGTTCCTTTTTGCAGTATTTCACTTTTCTGGTAGGTCTTAAGAGGTGTGTTTTTAAAGGATGAGTTCACCCATGTGCCTCAGGGTAATGTATAGTGGTTGTTACTTGTGTAATATAATACTGAATCACATAATATTCCATTTTGTTCACTGTTACACTGGCTTTAATATATGTGCAGTTTGTGGCCAGGGAGTGATTATATTTATGGTCTTTAATGACAATTGTAGAACCTGTAAGTGTCCTATCACCTTAGGTGTGATAAGCCACATTTATCCATCTTGGGAGGGATGAAAATTTCTGGCTGCAATTTATCCTGCTTGTCTGCGGTGTCTGCAGCTCATCACTGAGAGCTGCCATGTTCCCTTCTCTTCCTGAAATCTTCCATTTGAGCCTTTTCTTTCCCCTTAGCTCTACATGCTTATGATCCTGTCTTCAAGCAAATCACCCACTCCCCCAAGGTGCAGGTGAGCTGTTACTGCTTCCTAGAATGGTATGGGGAAAAAAAATAGATTGCAGAGTAGTTAATTTGTTTTCTTACGCTCCCGGGGGAGTAATTTTGTCAGTGAAAGGAAATTTAAATATCTTCAAAGAATAATGTTAAATAGTGTGCAGAAGACATAAATCTTGGAAAATTTTCTTGCAGGAACTGGGAAGAAAACTAGGTCTTGAGAGACCAGTAGTTGTGCAGAGCATGTATATCTTCAAGGTACAGTAATTCAAGTTGTCTTGTCACTCAAGAAATAAGACCCTGGTAGGTGAGAAGCTGTGAAACTCTTCACACATCGCTTTTTTTCTTTGCAGCAACCTGGCATTGGTGGTGAAGGTGAGATTTGTGTTTTCTCTATATCACACTGCAGATAATAGTCCTTTAGGAAAGGAATATTACCAAGGAAAAGGCTCAGAATCAGACTTAAACCTGTGAGTTTGGTGGTCCAAACCTTCTTAAAATAATCTTTGAAATCCACATTTTTTCAGAAAAGTTTCTACATCACATGCAGCTTGAACAAAGAGCTGTTTTTACATTTGCAGCAGGCTGAAAGGTGATTTTTTAATGTAAGATTTAATGTGTGTGATGGGTGGGTGGGCAGGGGAGGGCTCTGAGTCAGGGAGGTGCAACACTGAAGTCCTTCTAGAGGAACTGAATCCCCTTAAAGACCCCAATGACAGTCTCTCCTTGCAGTAACACCACACCAGGATGCCACCTTCCTGCACACGGAGCCTCTGGGCAGGATCCTGGGGTTCTGGATCGCCCTGGAAGATGCCACACAGGAGAATGGCTGTTTGTGGTTCATCCCTGGCTCTCACACCAGTAAGAGCATGTGTGTGACCACTGCTGGTCACCAGCACGGTTCTGCTTTTCCCCACCTCTAGAGTACACAGCTTTAAACTTCTGCTCACCTAAAGATTCACTCAGTGAGTGAAATCATAGTGCTCTTCAGATTTTAAGCCACTCGATCCTCAAATCCTGGAGCCAGCTGTACTCGTATCATGGTTTATACTCCTGTAGAAAGCACAAATGGACCAAAGGTTGGCTTTGTAAGTAAGTGTGTGACTATTTGTGTTCCTAAGGGACAATGCACAGAATGGCAATGCACAGAAGGGGCCAAACAAAAGGCAGCTGTTTTATCTGTTTCTGCCACAGCTGGAAAATCCTAAATCTCTACTTAATGAAAAAGACCTCACCCACATTACTAAGCAAAGTGTGAATATAGTAGTAATGAAGTTCCTATAATTGCCAAGAGAAATCACTGATATTGTTCCTTTGCTGTGCAGAATGTAGCCAGGGGGTTAATTTTCGCGTGTTTGCTTATTCTGTGGATTTGCAGATGGGATTACCCGGAGGATGGTCCGTGCAGCTTCAGGTGCCTCAACGTGTGTAGAGTTTGTAGGGTCAGAGCCAGCCTACGATGACAAGCAATTCATACCTCTGCCTATAAGTAAAGGTACAAACAGCCCCAAATGTGGCGCTTCACAGCTCAAGAAAACACAAGGGCGCTAAAATAATATTTTAATCCTTGCACCTTCCCTTCCACTGGAAAGTCAGAACTCGTCTTTTGGAAAAGAGGAGTCCAGGTGGTTCTTTCCCACAGGTGGGCTCATACTCATCCATGGCGAGGTTGTCCATAAGAGTGAACTCAACAGCTCGGAGTCTTCTCGCCATGCGTTCACCTTCCACGTGATGGAAGCCAAAGGCACCACCTGGAGCAAAGAGAACTGGTGAGGTTGTGATCCTCACAGGTGGCTGAGGAAATTGAAGTCTTTCCAATGCAATAGTCAGGATAACTGTTGGGGGTCTTGCCTGTCACAGTGTGTTGGTAGTGCCTCAGTTGGCGATGATTTCGTACCTGCAGAGCTGGGATAGCCTCTGAAGTTTTGCTTTTACCTCTTCTTTACTCCCTAGGCTCCAGCCAACTCCTGAACTGCCTTTTCCATCGCTCTACACCTGAAGTTAGTGACTGGCTTGTGGAGTCAATAGCTGATCAATATTCCTTCCTGGTTGTTCATTCACGGTTTCTTTAAACACAACCTTCACTAAATCAGCTCTCAATGTTCATTCATCCCCCTCCTCAAAACCAGGACCATTATCACAGCCCAAAACCTGCAGTAGACAGAAGCTTCTACTGCAGCAGGGGCCCTGCCAGTATGAGAGTAGTCACCCAGTCCTTTTGGTAGGGAAACACCTTCAGTCTTGAAAACAAACCAGTTAAGACCATTGCACCTTGACTGGAACCACTTACCAAGTATTTCTCCTTGCAGATACTCAGTATTTTCTTGTATTTAAGAGCTTAAGTGCATTTCTTGGCTGGTTGATTTCAGCAATGCACTTTAACATGTTGTGGGGAGAAGCTTGATTTTCACCTCTATGTTTCTGTCCTATTGTTGGAATAACAGTGATTTAAAACAATCTTCTTGTGGGCAAAATGAAGCAGGTCTGCTTTTTATAGTCATTCTTCTAAATGCTCCTGGCCGACTGTAGCTGAGTGTTTTGTCTCTGGCTGTGTTGATTAAAAATATGACAATTCTTAAAGATTCATGTTGAAATGATGGAAACAAAGAACCTCAATCAAACTCTTTACACTTAAATAAAAAGATAGAAATTCTCCTTTTCATGTCCATCATCTTTTCTTTGAGGAAGACAGTGTGACCTTCTCCCAACAGATGGGGACAGTGCTAAATTGTCTGGTGAGCAGTTGGAACTCTCAATATTTACAAGAACAATTTCTATCCCCAAAACCTCACCAAACCCAAACCACTTTATAGCAAGGAATGTTTGGAAATGCAAGCTACATCCCAGGCAAGCTCCAGCCTGTATCCTGAACTGAGCAGAAGCTGTGTGGGTGTGATTTCACCAGCACTGGTGCAGTGGCAACCCTGAGATAGGAGCCCAGTGTCCCCAGTGCAGGAATTATATCAGAGTAACCCTAAGGCTGCTGAGGGCTGTGGCAGAGTGAACCCAAATCTTACTGACTTGGGGAGGTGGATCATGGCAACAGTAGGAACACTGAATGCAAATTTTCTGCATTCAAAAACTACCTTTTCTACAGTTTGTTTGAAAGTTGGAAGCAGGGTGGAAGGAAAGCAAATTTCTCTACCTCTGGTGCAATTTATGATGTCAGTGGTGAAGGCTGTGGCTTGTGACAGAAGCAACTCAAGTTTTGTCTGTCTTTCCATGAGAGGAGTTAATAACTTGGAATTCTGCTGAGGAGGGATAGTTTGTCCTGACTTGCACCACTACCTGCAGTGTGCAAAACCATCTACTTCAAATGCATAAATAAAATTTTAAAAGCGGGATTGATTGGCAGGATTTCCTGTTAAATGTGAAGGAAACAGCCCAGCAGTTACTGAGTCTGGTTTCCGACAGAGTATCTGACAATTTACTGTGTTAGTAACCAACTCCAGCCAACTTTGGCATCCTCTGGAAAAGCAGCACCAAATCCCAGGAGCCCTTTCCAAGGAGGAGGGTGAATTGGGCAATGCTGCCTCTCAGCTATTCCAGTCGTGGCTTATTGCAGGGACACGCAATATTGGGTCCTGGAGCCAGTTCTGCTGACCCAGAGACTGGTTTCACTCTACCCCCAGTCTTATGCTCCCTCCCAAGACATGGTCTCAAAGAGCTACAGGGCTGCAGGACAATGTTGTGTAAGGTACCTTGGACTTCCCCCAAACTGTTCCCAAAAGTGAATTAAAAAAGGGTCAGAAATGAACTTCATGATGCAAACTAGAATCTTGGAATGACAATCTTCTGCTTGGACACATCCCTGGACACAGGACAAGGCAGGGAGGACACTTGTGTTTTGTTCTAATGGACGCTTGGCAAACCAGTGAGAAGAGACTGTTGATACAGAAGAGTTTCATACATAAAGTGTTTTACTTTGGCCACAAAATGGTAGCTGTAATTTTAATTAAATGGATGGAATTCAGTGGCTTTAGTCAATTTGTTCATAGAAGCATTTTTATAAATTATTTGATTAAACCTCTGGCTGAAAAAATGTGAAAAGTAGGAAAGTGCAATAGTAGAAAGTTTTATTGACTTCAACACATTTTCTGCTTTCAGGATTAACGTGTAATTAGTTTTAGCCGTGACTTTGCTTAATTTTGCCCCCATATTCATTCCAAAATGAATTTAGAGATTAAATCTTGAGAAAGATAAAACACTTTTCTTGCTGAAGCAAACTTCAGGGCTAAAGATTCACTGTTCTTAAATTATTAGTATGGTCTGGAATGAGCAGTGTCTGACCTTCCCAAACCTCCACCACCCACCCTGGATAAACTCAGCTGTGGCAGCTACTGATTTTGGAGTTGTGTTTGTGCACCGTGGTGTGGTTTTGGCTCTTGCTGATGAGGACTGGACACAGCTGGACACTTGTACCTGGTTCCTGTGCCCACCCTCGTTATCAAACATGCTTTACATCGTGCTTATACAGAAATGAGAGTTCACACATCAAACACAAGATGCAGGACTCATTACAGAAAACAAGGTGCAGTACAGAGGTAGCAGCATCTGAAAGATTTGCTTGTTTATTTTTTCCCCTCTAATTGACTTACCTCTTCTTCCTCTGCTTCCCTTGGGCACCCAGAAGAAACTTAAATTGGATTATTAAACACAAGTGTTGTTTTTATCAGTCATGTTTGTTGCTGTTAGAACATAAATCTGGCTATTTTCAACAGGGGTAAAAACAAGACCAAATCAAAACCTTTATTTTAAATAAGTCTTTTTCATTTCTGTTCTCAACAGTTTTCCCTGCTGTACCAAAAGACAAACTTTGAGCTTTCACTACAGTGCATTTCCTAGTACCACTTTTCTCTAGGAAGGGAGAAAACTCTGTTCCTGGAAGTGCTTCTATGCCATGAGCATGATCTGGAGGTAGAGAGGTAACAGCAGATTATCAATTTGGGTAGTGTAAGCTTCCAAAAGAGAAACCAAACTCACAGATGCCAGAATCCAGGCATAGCTGGAGTTCAGATTCACACTGCTATCAAAGATCAGAATGAGAGCCACAGCAATGATCTGTGCAAAAATAGCTGTCATTGTCCCTTCAAAGGTCTTCTTTGTTCCCGGCCATTTGATTTCCCCCATTGTACTGCCAAAAACAGAGGCAATGGTGTCTCCTACCCCTACTGCCAACACCCCAGAGTAGGGGACCAGTGCTCCTGCCCCGGGCAAGGTGCCTTTAGGAGCACAAGATCTGGGAAACAACCACACTGGGAGGGACATGCCAAGGAGGAGATAAATATGAGTCAAGATTAGAGGTCCACTGTCTCTTTCATCCAAGAAGAGAGAGAGCAAATGCCTCAGGGTTTGTCCAAAGGGTTTGATCCTGAAGTACCGAATGTACTCTAAGAAGATAAACACTGCCAGACACAGCACTGCAGCAACATAGAGTAGCTGGCGGTCATAAATTAGTCCAGGAACGTAAGTAGCTACAACAATGAAATGGAAATATTTCCTGGTTATAGTTGAGGCCTGGTGTTTTTTAGATTCAGATGATCTCTTGGCGTTCTGGTAGAAAACCACACCACATGCTGAGGCAGCCAAGAAAGTCCAATACACAAGAAGGTAAAGTCTTGTCTGTGTCTGAAACAGAAACTGGAGCAGCCAGAACAAAGGGTTCCTCTGGATCAGTCGGTACAGCCAAGGCAAGATGACCCCTAAGCCTAACACTGCCGTCATCATGTGGAAAAACATGGAGGAGATCCATGTGCCCGAATCCAGGAAAATGAACAGCACAGTGAAAAAAAGACCAAGAAGAACAACTCCGACAACTGCTACCAGAAGAAAGAAGTCAATGGGATCCCCTCTGCCCTCAATTACATTCAGTGAGCGTTTAATGAGCTGATTGAGAACAAAACTTACACCTCCAAGAACCAGCAGCGCTTCTCCGGGAGTAAAACATCGAGGCAACAAGTACAGCAAGATCATACTGAGGTAGACAAAAATGAGCAGCACTTCTAGAACCTCTATCACTTCTGAGACAGTCAAGGAATGTTTCATGGTGTAGATAATTATGCTGCCAGCAATACCAGTCAGGATGCAAGTGTTGGTTGGCACGGGTTTGGTGATGCCAACTGCTAAGACGGACAGGAAGAGAGCAAGCAGCATTCCCGTGGAAGCCACAACAATGCCAAAGCGCTCGAAGTACACGATGCCGGCAGCCCTGCACCTCTCCTTCATCACCACCCCGAGCAGGGGGATGACCATGCTGGCGGGCAGGAGGCCGCTGTTCGCTGCCCCCCGGAACTGGAACACGGCCCCCCCCAGCTGCAGCAGCCGGTCCCATTTGAACTGGACGTAGAAGGCTTGGACGGCCAAAGCGACGGTGCACCAGGAGAAGCGGTCCCACACCACTGCGTGCACCGACAGCACGATGATGAACACCAGCAGCGACTCCACCAGCACTGGTTTGTTTAGCATGATTCCAGCCCGACGTGCCTCAAGCTTGCAGAATCTCAGGAGTCCCAATGTGCTCAGTTGTCCATTAGGAAGAATTCCCTTCCATGCTACTGCAATTCCTATTTAAAAAAAAAAAAAGCAAACAATTAAAGCAACTACTCAGACAGCTAAAGTGTTTGCACAGCTATTTTGTTCTTAAACTCAATTTAAACTGATAGTTATGTGCCCATTGCTAATGTCAACACACAGATGATTAAAAAAAATCAAACGAGTGAGGTGAGCCAATCCTGCACTTCACTTTCTCTGAGTGAAGGCTCACAGCCCACTGACAGCTGCCCTGCAAACCAAACTTTCCTTTACACTTTTGGCCTGGAACATACGCAGTTGAGATAATCAGCAACAGGCATATTTACTCTGTTAGGTTAAATCTCATCTTATCTTCATCAAATTGTGGGCATTGACAACATCGTGCAATTCTCACCAGCATTTACTGCTTTCTGGGAACCTTGATTTCTCTATAGATAAGTAATTTGATAATCAGCCACGTGTAAACCTCTGCCATTACACTGGCACCTCTTCTGGGGTCTTTGAAGGTCTCAGGTTCTTTATTTCTGTTGGATCCAGTTGTGAATCAGCAGATTACTTCATCCTTTCTGGTCCACCCTTAAGCTCATTAGCAGGAAACTCTTATTAAATTCTGCTCCCCAGGTCTCATTGCCAATATCTACACCAGCTCCCTCATGGAAGGCCAGAAGTTTATTTAAAGTTTTCTTTTGGGGTTTCAGCCAGTGTTGAATGGTGACACCAGATTACAAAGCTGACAAAGTAATAGCAATATTACTGAGGAACTATTGCAGTTTGTACTGTCAAACTTCCTTAGACTGTGTGTCTGTAGTGTTTAGATATTTATGACTTTGTACTGCAAACTTAATTAATAATAGATTGCTTTTTGGCATCCTTATTCATATAGCCTGAAATACTTGATTGCAAAACCGCTTCATTACATGCACTGTTGCTACACAGCTCCATCAGGCCAAGTGTAATCTTTTGTTGTCACAATTAATCTTTAAACAGGAGAAGAATTAATCATACAGTCAATAAAACAGAACTGGTCTGAGCAATAGCTGCCTCCAACCAATAATGGTTTTGGGGTCCTACTCCTTGCTGTTTCTGAGCACTGGTGAGGGGGAAGCCTAAGGGTTATTTGAGAAGAGGCAGAGCAAATGTCACCTGCCAACCAAAGACAGAATCCTCCTACTCAGTCTGGCAACGTTAAGGTTGCACCCCAGCTCCTGTATCAATGGCACATGACAGCCTCCCCGCCAGGCTGCCTGGCTGCAAGACTAGGCAGAATTTCACCCTGGGTGAGGTCTCTGATGCAAGAGCTCTGAGTGTTTAGACCTGACAATCTGCAACGTGAAGTATTTCACTGCTGAATTATTTCGTTTTCTTGTGCCTGCCGCAATCACCTCCTCCACACCTTCTTTCAGGTAATGTGAAGCTCCTCGGCACTGCCGCTCTCTCATCACCGAACGGGATCCGTCAAGTTCTAGCCAGAGAGTTTACTGCCCGTTTCGCGATCCGCATTCCGGTTGCTCTGGGCAGGGAAGCTTCCTACTGACGTGCTGCCAAACATCCGGTAGCCCTCGCCTTGCCCCTGCTTGCTCCCTCTATTCTCCACGTCCCCACAGCGCTGCGGACTCCCCTCAACCCGCGGGCTGCCCGTGCCCCGCCCTTCCACGCTGCTCGCCGTCGCCTCCACTCCCACCCAGCCGCGACACCCACAACCCAGCCTCCGCTACTGGGAACCACATCCGCCCGCGGCAGGTGTCGAAGGCGCTCCCGGGCGATTGCCGGTTCCAGCGCGAAGCTGCGGCCCGGCCCCGCCCGCCCCCGCCCCCAGGAGCCCAGCGCGCACCCACCTCGCA
>VWZT01012510.1:378213-430990 GCA_013397055.1 Pachycephala philippinensis
CTCCGCGGGACCGGGGGCCGAGGGGGGTCGGCGGGGAGGGGGCGCAGCGCGGGGCCGGGAGGGTTTAACCACGGTGGGGCGCGCGCCGGGCTGGCCCCGCCCTCGCCTCGCGCGCGCGGTGAGGCCCCGCCCTCCCTCGCTGAGGGACCCTCAGGGACCCCCGGCCCCAAAGACCGAAGTGAGGAGTAACTGTTGGGGATTTTGTGGTTATTTTATTCTGTCGTACGAGATGAGAGGCTGGGCAGGTCTCCGTAGGAGCCGTTGCTTTGGCGGGGCCGGGGGCTCGATCTGCTCTCACTTCTCGGAGGTGCCCGACAGACGCTCAGCTCTTCTCTGATGGCGAGGGGCCCGCCAGGGCCGGCTGCACCTCCCGCGCGGCTCCTGCAGACGTACAAGTCAAAATGCACACGTGGAGATGTGTAACGGAAGCGATTCAATGAATTCCGTGTTCAGTGATCATCTTACTTCGATGGTTTCGTTTCTCCAGAGCACATTTTTTGTCATTTATTATAACGCTTTTATCGTCTGAATTTTCCCTAGTATCTAATTTTTATTAAATGAATGACACCACTGTTACTTGTGACTGTATACAGAGAGCTTTCCTTCCTTAGCTGTCGAGGAGGGTACAACAATGAGGGTACAACAAACCATGGTCTGTTTTGTTCACAGAAGGGGTTGTGAGGGAGTGAAAAGTAGATGGGTTGGCTTTGCTAGGCGGGGGCTCAGATTTGATAATAAATAAAAGAAGCTCTGCTCAAGACAAATGAAGGCACCGATCTAACGTGATCACTGAACCTGGGATTCATTGAATTGCTTCTTTTACATTGCTTTTCAGTTCTTGGTAAAATTCTGGGCCTTTGGGTGGTCTGTGTGGGCTGGAGAGGTTCGTGTCAGAGAAGTGCACCTGTTATAAACGAATTTACAAGCTGAAATTTTAACAGCATACATATAGCGTTTATTAGTAGAGCAAAGACAAAACACAGCGCTGGGCGCTTAGCGATCTGCCAGAGGCGCAATTCCATTCATGTTACTGTTAACTTAAGTACCTTTCAAACTGTTACATATTCATTAAGTTCAGGGGATAATTTACACTTCACTCAACCCCCCCCTCCAACAGTGAGGCGCCGCTTCAAGTCTTGAGGTCCGTTTTCAGAACTTAGGGCTGAAACTCCTGTCCGGCGCCTCCCTAGTTCCAATCTAATTTGTAGCTGACAGTTTCTCTGGGAGGTGTGAGTTCTGAGGAGATAACAGGCTTGTGAGTTCTGATTAAATAACAGACTTCCTGGGATGTATGTGGTTTGTCTTCTTTGTTTCTTTAAGATGTCTCTCACTCCGGCTCTGTGGTTTGTCAACTTAGACATTTATTACTACAACTATCTCATTGTTACAATTCACTTTAGCTCTGTTTCTATTCATCTATATTCTACCTTGACTCTATTTCTACATAACACATTATCACTTGTAAATATTAAATGCATATATGCAAAAGTCAACATTTATCTTTTACACATTTCTCACACACCCAACTATCGAATGAGCAGGGAGAAATGTTGATGAGTGTGCTGGAAATAACAGGTGTTGTCATTTATTAAGTGTCACCACATCAGAAGTTGCAGATGACTTTTACTGCCACAGTGAGTTATTTTAATAATGCTATCTAAAAATAAGGCAATGAGTGTTCTTCTGTAGACAGTCTTTGCGTGGGGAGTTGGGGTGTTTAGATCCTCATTTGTAATATGTTGCTAACAAATCATCATTTGTCTAAATGAAATACTCTTCTTGGAAAGTATCTTTTCTCTGAGTTGTCGTAGGGAGACTTTTTTTTTTGAATGCACATGCCAGAGTCAGGATGTGATCTGTAATTCCTTATAGCGCAGGTTGGCTTTTCTACAGAGTTCTCACAAAGAAACGAGAAGCTGAGTGTAAATGTTCTGGTGTCTTTGTAAAGATGGTGCAGTTTTTCACTTCACACAGTTTTATGCTCTGCTTAGAGTGGAGGATGAAACTGATGGAAGAATTTGTTTGAAGGAGAGCATTGAATGTAACAATAAAATACTGCTCTATGCTTTCATTAAGTTTCTTCTTAGGAGCCTTAAATGTTCAAATAGCAAAATCAAATAGAGCTGGTAACCTGTTGTCAATGTGAAGCTTTGATATGAATTCACGGGTCTTGCTGTGTCAGTTGTCACCCTCTCTGAGTTTTTCCTTGGTTTTTCTGGGGTGTCTGAAACTCATTAGCTAAAAGCTAATGTTCCTTAAATCATTCTTCTTGCATTGCAGTGTCATTTGCTGCAAGTTAATTGCAGGTTTGAAAAGTGTAAGCTAAATGGAAGCCTGGAATAATGTTAATCATTAAAATACTCTCCACCTTTTCCTTGTGTTTACAGGAGCAGCAGAGAATTATGGACAATTCTGCTGGGCAGATCAGCTTTAAGAGAACCAGTAAGTTCATGTCCTGGTGAGCAGGTTTGGCCATCACTTACTGGGCTCCATGGCCAAATACATCATTTGTACATCTCTTTGAATATTAGTGAAAATAGTTCTTACTGCTCTTCCTTCTTTCTTAGTGTGATTTTTGTTCCCATATCTCTGCTACTTGTTTATTCTTCCACTGCTTGTTTACAGCTGCTGCATGAGCTGCCTGGAAGGGTGTATGGAAAAGGTGGTTCCTTATCTGGAGTGGGCACAGATGTTGCTGCCTGGGGTGCCCTGGGGTGTTCATGTGTGGTACAACTGCTGTCTTATTTTGAGGGTTGGAGCCTGTGCTTTTAAGAATTTGCCCAGAGGTTGGGAATCCAAATGTTTCTAAACCCAGTCCATTGCCTCCCTTTTCCCCACCCTCCCTAGGATTAGGCAGTGCAGCTCACTGCCCTCTTCAGTACTGCATCTGGAATCACTCTTGAGTCACAGACACCTGTCTTGTGGTGGTGGAATTCCTTTCCTTTGCTTAAGTTTTAACAGATCTGATAATGCACTTTGAGGAGTCTGTTCAGTGGTGTTTGGTTCTGTTTTAGGCCCAGATCGCTGCGGAGTTGAACAAGCACTGGCAGAGGCTGTTAGAGGGACTGTCATACTACAAACCACCAAGGTACAGTCACTGCCTGATTTAGAAATGAATCTCTAATGTGAGGTTTCCTAGTAAGTAAAGAAAGATTACAGAATATTGTTGTGTGAAATGTTGACAGGTCACTAAGGAAAAAGCAAATGTTCAGTTTAAACTGATAAAATGGAGAACTTTGAAATTATACCTATTTAATTCTTTCCTTGAGATTGCTGCATTTTTAATGACTAAAATTTCTTTTTACTTTAGTACAACTTCAGCAGAAAAAATTAAAGCTGATAAAGATGTAGCTGCTCCGCTAAAAGAGTTGGGTCTGAGGGTCAGCAAGTTTTTGGTGAGTGAAGCTGCTCTTGCTTTATTTTTTTATCCCTGGAATGAATTGTTATTGGCATTCTGATATTGAAGTAACCTTCTTGATGTTGAGTAGAGAGAAACGTAAGGTCCTTTCAGTTCAAAATAATCTAAAGGATGTTGAAGTACACATTGAGGTTCTAGGTCAAACTTCTAAAGTGATGAGTAACTTTGAGATGCTGTGGTTTTCCTGGTCCTTTTCAGCAGCCACCTGCTATTGGTCTGAGTTGGGTTCTTCCAGGACAACTGCTCAGCTAAAAAACTGATGTCTCTTAAATCAGTTGCTGTGTTTTACAGTCCTCTCAGTTTACTTGCAAGGTTCTGTTTCTTTAAGCCAGAAGTTTAGAGTTCAGTGCCTAGTGGTACCTTTATTTAAATGACTGATGCTCCTTTAGCTGAAGTTAAACTGCAGCTCAGTGACATTAAAGCTTGTGTATTTGGCTTTAAAAGAAGTGCTGATTAATGCATCTGCCTGGTGCAAAAATATTCTTTTGGCATGTTGTTTGTTTTGAAGATAAGAGCTGCCTGAGTATTTGGAATCTCCATCTTTAATGTTAAATTCAGTGTCCTTTTATTAATTTCAGATCATTTCACTTTCTTTTGTTCAGGGTCTGGACGAAGAGCAGAGTGTGCAGTTGTTACAGTCTTATCTTCAAGAGGATTACAGAGGAACAAGAGACTCCCTGAAGGTCCATAGCTCCCATTTATGTTCTATTTACTCCACACCTTTCCTTAATTTCAGTTGTTTTTTGATGCAAATGGTCACATGTGAGTCTGAGTTCTGACTGGGAAATGGCTTTGTAGCTTTTCTTCTCTGGAGCTGCATCCAGGCTTATCTCTTCCCTCTTGGATCTCTGCAGGAACTCAGCTTCTCTCTCTGTCACAGAAATACAGGAAAGCTACAGATTTGTGAATGAGAGTGGAGCTGAAAAATAAATATGTAGTTAAAAATGAATGTTTTGCCTTTGTGCTTTTGGAATCTGTCTTTCCAAATGCACTAGAAAGAAAAATTGTCTTTTATTTGTTTCAGTCATTTTGTGAACATATATTTTGTCAATAGGTATTTATTTTGTTGTATTTTGTTTACAGACAGTTCTTCAGGACGAAAGGCAGAGTCAGGCTCTGATGCTGAAGGTTAGTTATTTCCATTTGTATTTTCTGCGGAAAAGATCTGTTGGCAGATCTTTATTTCTATGGAAAATCTTGAAATAATTGAAGTATTCCTTTGTATAAAGGATGGCTTTTAGAAGGTGCTTCTGAGATTGAGGGATGTGCATGTAGATTTGAACCGTGTTAGTAATTGCTACAGAAGTGAAATCTTAGGCTTGATATCAGGGAATTTAGCTGGGTAGATGTACACTGCCTTATTTTCCAAAACTTTTAGGTTTGTGTATCACTGTCTGACTTGACAAGATTGATGATCATTTCTGTCAGAGAGTAATAGGGATGTCTTTTTGCATTTCTTTTCCAAGTTTTCTCACTTAACAGTGTAATTGCAGACCCGTTCTTATGGCAATGCTTTACTGAGTTCTGTAATGTTAATTAAGTGTTGTTTTTTTTCCCCAAATTCAAAACTGCTCGGTTGAAACTGCATCTGTAGTAATTCTGTATTCCTGTGGTGAAGGCCTTGGCAGTGGCTGGGAGAGGGAGGTGGATGGGAGTTGGACACTGTGCCAGGTTGGTATTGACGGCACTTTACATTCACAGCTCGCTGACTACTACTATGAGGAGAGGATCTGCATCCTGCGCTGCGTCCTCCACCTGCTCACATATTTCCAGGATGAGAGACACCCTTACACAGTGAGTACAGGATCTGATGTCATTGAAATAGGCTACATATGGAAACTGTGGGGTAATTCCCTACTTGTGTAAAAAGCCCATGAGTGTGCATGTGAGAAAGTCATGGACTTGTTTGTTTCTTTAAGGCACAGTACTTCCAGTGTGTTGAAAAGTTGGACAAGGAACTCGTTCCGAATTACCGCAAACAGTTTGAAGCGCTGTACAAAGCAGAAGCTCCTACATGGGAAACACATGGAAATCTTATGGTATTTTGTTTCTTACTATTATTTAGCAGGCTTATAAAGTCTTTTCTTATATGTAGTGTATTGGAAAATGCATCTGTACAGATGCAGTTAAACAGAACGTTTCTTCTGGTCCAAGAAACATAAAATTTGTTTTCTCTCTAACAGAACACGGTTTTGCTCAGAGACAGACTGTTTAATGAAACTTATTGTTCCTTGTAGTAAATCCGTGGAGAGCACTTGGCCAACAGAGCCATTTATGTATAGTTGTTCATGATCTCTCTGTACGTAGAGTGGCTTTCTTTGCCATTGACACAATTGTTGGCTACACAAGCTGTCGAAATGCCTCCATGCTTCTCAGTTTCTGACTGCTTTGGCTGTCCTGTGAGCTTTGATACGTGATGGTGGAACTTTCCTTTGTGCAGACAGAACGTCAGGTTTCCCGGTGGTTTGTGCAATGCCTCCGGGAACAGTCCATGCTCCTGGAAGTCATCTTCCTCTACTATGCGTATTTTGAAATGGCACCTGAGGAGCTCGTGGCGTTCGCAAAGATGTTCAAAGAGCAGGGGTTTGGCACAAGACAAACCAACAGACATTTAGTAGATGAGAGCATGGATCACCTCGTGGATCGTATTGGGTAAGTGTCGTGTGTATTTGTGAAGTGGATACAGAGCAAAACAATTGCTTTTTCAGGAAAAAATGCATTTATAATTATGTCTTCGTTGTTCTGCATGGGCCATGACTCGAAGGGGGAATGAAAATCCTGCCATACATCCAGGTGACAGAGAGTTATAAAGGTGGAAAAGCTATTCAAATTTCAGTGACCCTTTTTTGTCTGTTCAACCAGAAAAGGTAGTTCTGAAGGTTGTAATTTGTCTTATACCAGCATTTCAAGACAAAATTTGGACTATGTGCTGTTAATTTCTTGTAATTTCTTATTGCTTCAAAGAAGGCTGGACAAAGCAAACTAAAGGTTGCTTTTTGACCACTTATAGTTTAAAAAAAACCTTACCTGAATTCTCAAACAAAGTTTCTTATCTACTTGTTTTTATTCTTTTACTGCTTGTAGCTACTTTAGTGCTCTTATTCTGGTGGAAGGCATGGAAATTGACTCCCTCCATGAGCGTGCTTTGGATGACAGGACAGAGGAGCACAAGTTGGCCAACAATCAGCATATCCACCAGGTAAAACACTGGCAGCGTAACCAACCCCTTCTCAGGCCTAACAATACAGAACTTACTGCGATTACCCAGGCACTGCTGTGTCTGTAAACTTCTGGTCCTTGGGCTTGTTGGCCAAGTGTAGGAGCTGCCATCACCATGAGAAGGACACAATCAGCTATGTGCTTGTTGAGTATCAATTACTTTCAGATCTCAGTTACTTTGCTTTTGATTTGTCTCTGTGCAGGAGATGGACAATCAGCTGCTGCAGTTAGGGGATGTCTCACATCATGCTCCGGTGCTTTTGGCCTGGGCTCTGCTGCGTCACACCATAAACCCAGAGGAGTCCACAAACATCATCAGGAGGATGGGCAGCACTGCTATCCAGCTGAATGTCTTCCAATATCTGACAAAGCTGCTGCAATCCCTCAGCAGTGGGGGCAAGAATGTGAGTTTCTTAGATTGTACATACAAGCTTTTGAAGGTCTAACTGCTCCTGACGTAAAGCTGTGATGGGAAGCAGATGACTGAACCAATGTTCTTTTTAAACATGCAGTAAAGCATGTTCTATCATCTTAACCTTCTTTCACTGAGGATCAGAAATCAAGTTGGAGCAAAACAGATTTTTATGTCCAGAGAATTAAGAAAAGCTTTGTAAAGCAAGGAACTACATCTCTCTTGAGCAGAATAGATTGCAGTTAATCACATTTTTTGATTTGCCTCCATAAGTGTATTTGCCATTGTGGATCTTGAGTACTGGATGATTTAACTCTGCACTATTCTCTGCATATGGTTTCATTAGACGACATAGTGTATTAGGGTAAACTGCTTTATAGACAGAAGCCAGTGAAGGCAAATCCTTTTGATTCCTAGAAGTGTTGCGTGCTTCTTTTTTTATTTTGATGTCTGCAAGGCATTTCTAGTGATAATGGTAATGTCAAGACTTCTCCTTTCAGTGAAATACTTCATGTTAATGTGGAGCTTAACTAATGACTGCTCCCTGTTTTGCTGCCCCTTTGCAGCAAGGATGTATGAAAAAGGCAGTTACTTGGTGTGTAAAGCAGACTAGGTAGAGTTACAGTGTGTTTGTGGTTCATAGTCTTTCCCATAACAGCCTTGTGTACTCTTTCTTTGCAGTGTACTGCCAGCACAGCTTGTATGTGTATTTATGGACTTCTTTCCTTTGTCCTAACATCGCTGGAATTACATACGTTGGGCAATCAGCAGGTAAGCATCCAAGGCCCTTTGCATCTGTTACATAATTTAAATAACCTGTCATAACTGATGCTAAATGCCAATTAAATTGTAATCATGCATTTCAGACTGCAAGCTTTATGTGGCTTAGGTAGACCCAAATGAGTGATTTGCTGATTTTCTTGCTGCATATACACCATGCAAACCTAGTAAACATCTTTACAGACTGGCAGATTAGTAATGAAAGAGCACATCATGCATATGAAGTCCTATGGATATGAAACTAATTGTTAATCTATTATTCCCAAAATAATGGAAATAATACAAACTCAATTTCTGAGTTGGACTGGACGTCTTACAGCCCTCTGCAGATATCGTGGACATGTTTGTTGTGGCCAGGTTATTCATGATGAGGAGCATGGCTTTAGGTTGTGGTCTGGGGGTGGGTGTGTTGGTGTGTTTTGGCTCCAGGAAGTAGTTACATCTTGGTGGGTAAACATGGAAACTTAAATTCCAAAGATGTGGCAGAACTTGGTTGGGATGAAATCCCCCTGTGTAAAGTAGCTTTGATTTTTTTCTATCCTGTCATCCTTTGTAGGATATAATTGATGCTGCATGTGAAGTTCTGGCAGCTTCCAGCATTCCTCAGCTCTTCTGGAAGACGGTGAGTGTGTTTGCAACTTGTTTGACGTACCTTGTTTATAACTAAGACCTGATCAAAGTTTCCCTTTTAGGAAAGGAATAGGCTGGTTGTATTTAGTGAGTTGGTTTCTAGGAGGGCCTGAGGAGCAAATGTTCATTTGCATCTATTTTTGATTTACTTTTGCCCTTTCCTGCCTTTTAGGTACAGCCTTGGCTTTACTCTTGAAAAGGATACTGGAGCGAGTTTTAATATAGGTGATAGTTGATAGCAGGGCTGCGGCTGCAAGGATTGAACTAACTGCTGGCAAAAGCATTGTGCTTATTTTTTGTCGTCACAGAATTAGGGTGATATGTAATGCCTTGCAGTCTTAATTCTTGCCTTATACTTGCAGACTGCCTCATGCTTTAGTCTGTGCCAGTGTGATCTCCAGTCACTGGAGTGATACTTCTGTGCATGATTAATGTTAAATGTACAGCTTAAAAATGAACTGTAACCTTGTGCTATAGTGAGACCCTTTTAGCTTTTCTTTTTAATAAGACATTTGTTTTCTGTTTTCACCACCAGGAACCTACTGCAGGTCTGGGTATTATCCTGGACAGTGTTTGTGGGATGTTCCCCCATCTTCTCACTCCTCTCCTTCAGCTGCTTCAAGCCCTTGTGTCTGATAAATCTACGGCAAAAAAGGTACAGGATCTCTCTTGGTGTTTGGGAGATGATTTATTTCAAGACAGGAATGACATGCTCTGTGATTCCTTCTTTCCATTACATGTGCTTATCTCAATTGGAGTCTTAGGTAATAGACATTAAGCCTTTGTCTAAGAACAGTGGACAGGGCTCCTTCAGAGTTGTGTGCTGTTGCAGGATGCTGTTTTCTGGCGTTTAGAAAAGTTTTCAGCTTCAATGGTTGAAGATTAAGATGCTGACTAATTTTTAGGTGATACTTACCTGATTCATTAGATGAGACTTGTCTGAACAGGTGGGCTGTGTAATAATGTTTTGGTAGGGTTGATGTATTAGAAAGATACTGTACACCTCAAGAAAACTTTCCTGTTCCTGGAAATGACCTGGTTGATAAATTTTTAAGAAGCTCTGGCTCTTCAGCTGTGTTGTTGAAGCTCTCTTTGATGCAGGTGTACAGTTTCCTGGATAAAATGTCCTTCTATATTGAAATGTACAAGCACAAACCTCCAGATGTAATCTCCCATGAGGACGGCACACTGTGGCGAAGACAGGCTCCAAAGCTCCTCTATCCTCTTGGTAAGGAAACTGCACTTCACCTTTTCTTACTGAAATGCTTTGGGGAATTTAGCTCTTTCTTTTCCTGGCTTCTAACTCATGGGTAAATTTGTGACTTTATTTCACCTTCTTCTTCAATCTTCAGGACTGGGTCAGACAAATCTACGGATACCTCAGGGAACAGTGGGCCAAGTGATGCTGGATGATCGGGCTTATTTGGTACGGTGGGAGTATTCCTATAGCAGCTGGACTCTGTTCACCTGTGAGATTGAGATGCTGCTCCATGTTGTGTCAACAGCAGGTGAGACAGGCTGGGAGTGTAAAAAAATAAATAATTATAAATTGGTGTCAATTTGAGGTTAGTGGTAGGACTGAACAGCTCTGAGTACTTGTGAAAGAGCGTGGAATACTTTCTCAGAAACCTGATGATGACGATGATGATTATTATTCTGTAAAATCCACTGCAAAAGGCCAAGAGCATGTAGTGAAATGAGATACATTTTAGATGAGGAAAAAGTTGAGATAGATAAACAGATGTTTTTTGGTATGAGAAGATGGTTGGTTTTGAATCGTGAAGGTATGTGCTAAGATAAATGTGCATTGTTCCAGGCAGGATTACTGCTGAAGTACGATTTTGCATTGTAATGTTTGGTTTTCTTTACCCAGATGTGATTCAGCATTGCCAGAGGGTCAAGCCCATAATTGATCTGGTTCATAAAGTCATCAGCACTGACGTATCAATAGCAGATTGTCTTCTGCCAATTACATCACGAATCTACATGCTCCTGCAGAGGTGAGTCACTGACAGCAGAGGTACCTAAAGCAGATAGAGTGACTTGGAGAAATAGCTGATTACTTATTTTGCCAAGAGCTTTACAAGATGTGTGTCAGTGCTTGAACTCCCCAAGACTGGTGTTCAGCTCTCAAAACTGTTCTGGTTACACATAGTTTAATGTTTTGATGCAGCAGAATGGCCCCTCCTCTACTTCTTTCCTGAAAGGTGTGCAATTTTATCCATTTAAAGGCAGTTTTGATTAGTAGCTATATTTACATGGAAGGGGGATAAAACATAGCATTAGAGCAGTAACTCCCAGGTTTTAAAACAGTTGTACTTGCTAACTCCTCCCAGAGTTAACTGCCTGGGAATTGATGTTCAGCTGTATAATTTTTGTTTGCTGTGACAACCTGCTGTTTTGCCAGCCTTGATCTGGCAGTAAATTGATCTGACTCAGGTGTGAGGGGGAGGTGGCAAGTCTAGACTGAAAGTGCAGACTTTGGTGTCTGTATTTATCTGCTTAAATTTTATATATGTGTACTTCAGTGAGAGGGAAAGAAGCTTTTTTGATTAAAAAACCAGACTAGACCACAGGTGGCAGTGCTTTTCATGCATGCTGTTTCTCTTTTGTAGGCTAACAACTGTAATCTCTCCCCCTGTGGATGTTATTGCTTCTTGTGTCAATTGCTTGACGGTCCTGGCAGCTCGGATGCCAGCCAAGGTGAGGAAAGGACCTGCTGGTGAGAACTGGTACATTTATATGTAAATGAGAAGGAGTATGTGTACCTCGTCTCTTGCAGGTTTGGACTGACCTTCACCACACGGGGTTCTTGCCATTTGTTGCCAATCCACTGTCCAGTATGAATCACATGATTAGGTATTCATGTTCCCCACCCGACTTTTTTTGCCTAACCTATTCATAACATGCAATAAAAACTTCTTGCCAGTGTGCAAGCTCTGCACCTGACATCTCATACTCATACCAGAATCCTGCTATTTATGTGATGAACCCTCTCGCTCATTTCACAGTGCGGAGGGAATGAACGCTGGGGGCTATGGAAACCTATTGATGAGCATGGAACAGCCCCAAGGCGAGTACAGTGTTACCATCTCCTTCCTGAACCTGGTAACAACTCTTGTCCGGGTGAGTGCTTCTGGAATGCTCTGACATGACACCAGCTCTGAGCTGTTATGATTGGGAAGTGAAATACAGCCCTGTCTGAGATCAGTCTCTGCAGCAGGGCTCTCTCTGTAATCTTTGCTTGACACTCCCTTCTGCACTGCTGTTTGTGCTTTCTCTGATCTGATTCTTACAAAAAACCATTTTGAGTCATCTCAAATGACTAGAAAAGATGAGAAATTGCTTGTAAATCTATGTCCCTATGTTCTGTGGTTTTCTCACACTTCAAAGACAATAAGGAGTATGTATCTTCCTCCAAAAGTTTTCTTGTCCCCCTCCTGGTTAAATAACATTTCTGTTTCTCCTAGGGACAACTTGGTAGCACCCAGAGCCAAGGCCTGGTGCCCTGCATTGTGTTTGTTCTGAAGGAAATGTTACCAAATTACCACAAATGGAGATACAACTCTCATGGAGTGAGAGAGAAAATCGGTAAGAATGTTAAAGGGGGAGTAGGCGGAGAAGGGAATAAAAGGGATCACCTGCCTTCTTTTTTTGTATTTTGGGAAAAATAGAAAAAAGCCATTTGGGATTTGCATTGTACATCTCCTGATATAGTTAGATGCTGTGATTTGTTAGAAAATAGTAGGAATGAGGCAAAAGTTTTCAAAAACTGAGTAGTCCATTTCATCTCTCTTTTAGGGTGCCTAATTCTGCAGCTGATCCATGCTATACTGAACTTATGCCCTGAAATGGATCCTCGCAGCAGGTAAGACAGGTGAGAGGTCTCAGACCTGCAGAAGCCTGGTTTACAGTGCAGGAATCCCTGTCATTTTGTTTCAGTTTTGGAATTCAAACAGCTAGGAGGGAGCTGGCATAGCTGTATAGTGCTGGTTTCAGCTCTTTGCTGCATTACTGAGTACAGGAAGGGTAGAAAATATTAGGGACAGAACAAATCACATCACTTGTGGTAAAAAAAAAAAGAAAAGAGTACATAGCTTTCCTGAGTCAGACTGCCATCCACTTTCCTATTTGGTGTACTCTGGTGAAAGTAGAGGGGAGAGTGAAGGAAGGGTTAGCGGGGATGTAGAAATGAAGAGGTTACTTTGTGGTAGTTTTCTAAATGCAGTGTGGCAAAATGCTACAAGTGCTCCTGGTGACACTGTCCTGTGTTTGTGTCACAGCAATGCCCCCAGCCTGCAGTCCTTGTGCATTTTCAGCCTGGCCAACACGGAAGCAGGGCAAGCTGTCATTAACATCATGGGAATTGGGGTGGACACCATTGACATGGTAATGGCCTCCCAGTCCAGCAGGTGAGTGGGGCATGGCTGTTTGGGCAGCTTCTGTGTGCTGGCTCTGAGTGAAAATGTCTTGTAACCCCAATGGAGTTTCCTCGTTAAATGTTGTGCAAATAATAAATGTTGGTTGTGAACACAGTTCCTTACTTTGGTTTCTCTTTGGAAACAGTGATGAGTCCCAAGGCCAAGGCCAGCTGCTGATCCAGACAGTTAAGCTGGCGTTCTCTGTTACCAATAACGTCATCCGGCTGAAGCCCCCGTCCAGCGTGGTGTCTCCCCTAGAGCAGGCACTCACTCAGCATGGTGGGTACTGCTCCCTGGGGCAGCCAGGGAGCTGTGCTTCTGGGTGATCTGCAAATTGCAGTGTGTGTCTCATCACAAACACTAGTTAAGGTTTCCAGGTTACAAAAAGTGGTTGCTACTGATGGGAGAAGGCCTCTTCTTCCTCTAAGGCATTCTTCCCTTCTGGGACAGCTTTTAAAGGATTAGTCAAACGGCGTATTGTTTGCTGCTTTGTAATGGGATTAGTGTAATTACAGAATATACTACATCAGCTGCTGTTAGAGCCTCTGGCTGTACCCATACCATGTTCTTTTGGGAGACCAACTTAGTTCTCATCTTCTGCTGTGGAAATCATTATTTGGTAAATAGTTACATCTTGTTGCTGTTTCTTCTCTTTGATTTTATTTGTGTTCTCTCCAGGTGCTCATGGAAACAACCTTATTGCTGTCTTGGCCAAATACATCTACCACAAGCATGACCCTGCACTTCCACGCCTGGCCATCCAGCTGCTCAAACGACTGGCTACAGTAAGATAAGACACACCAGTGCTCCTTTGCTTCTCCCTGTGTGACTGATTCCACCACTGAAATTTTTTCAAGATAATTTCCTCAGGCTTTTTTGTATCAGGGAGCTTAGTGCAAGTCAGTTGAAGCAGGGTGGACTGACAGCTGTAAGTTAGGGCACATGAAAAATCATCTAAAGGGCCCTTTAATTTTTTAATGTGATCTTCTGCTGTTTCAGAAGTCACTCAGCACTCACTGAGAGGCATCCCACGAGTGGGATTTTTTCTGCAAAGTATTTGCACCTCCAGT
This sequence comes from Pachycephala philippinensis, assembly GCA_013397055.1. Classification (NCBI taxonomy): domain Eukaryota; kingdom Metazoa; phylum Chordata; class Aves; order Passeriformes; genus Pachycephala; species Pachycephala philippinensis. The sequence goes on from VWZT01012510.1 coordinate 392,164, forward strand.
TGTTCTCTTCCCAATTTTTCAGCAGCTTTCTCAAATCACAGTCTTAAATACAATTCCTAGACCTTCCTATCTGGAACTTTAACATCTTACCGAGAAGAGGATCCTATTTAAGTTTTTATCGGAACCTTTCAACTTCTAGACTTCTGGACTTAGTAAAAGTAGACTTTAGACTTACAAAGCCTTTTATACTTACTCTTTGTCTGCTAAACATCTGTAGTTTTCTTAAAGCATATAAATCCAGATCTGGGCTTATTTATTTCAAGAAATGTAATTCCAAAACTGTTTTTTCATTTGTCCTTTATATTTCCTTTGTAACCTGAGGGAAACAGGTGAGGATAGAGCAGAATTGCTGAAGAGGAAAATTTGGATCACTTGTCACATTTCTTCCTGCTTAATGACGACTTACTTGTATATATTCGTGGATTCAATATTAAATATTTTTGAGTTTCAATACAATACAATCACCTTTTATGTAGAATTAAGCATTCTCTACAGCATGTTTATTTTTCCCTCTGATGTTTGTCTCCATGGGCAGGTTGCTCCCATGTCCGTGTACGCCTGCCTGGGCAGTGATGCTGCTGCCATCCGCGATGCCTTCCTCACCCACCTCCAGAGCAAGATCGAGGACATGCGCATCAAGGTCATGATCCTGGAGTTCCTCACAGTAGCAGTGGAGACACAACCTGGGCTCATTGAACTGTTCCTGAACTTGGAAGTGAAGGATGGCAGTGATGGGTCAAAGGTACAATAGCAGCTATTTGCCTGAGGACTCACTAGCCTTTTTTTGCATATTACAGCACTGGATGCTAAAATCTGATAGTTCTTACTTGTAACCTGATGTGCGTAATGTAAAGATAAATGCAGGTTATGCTTATATTTAATGGATGTGGTGCTATCCCAGTTTCACTTTTCCCTGTAACCAAAGAGAAACTTTCCCCAGTATTTCAAGGCAGATACTGAAAGTTATCTATTTAGTTAGCAAAAGAACATCTACTGAGACCAAGGGTGCCTGTGACCTGCTCTCTTTGCTCTGTGTGCTGTTCTCTAAGTGACCCTGAAACACTCATTCATGACTCTCTGGCAGTGAGAAAGCTAAAGATTTGGGTACAATGGACAATATAATTCTCCAGCATTATAACCTCTGTCGCACTTGGACACAAAAAGAACTACGCAGACACCTGTCAAGAGGGAAGTAACAAAAAATCGGGGTCAGTGACTTCGAACTTTATTATATATGTTTTTAAAAATCACCGTGGGTTGGAGGGAAAAATTAACACCCCTCAATCACACTGGTCAAAAGAAAAATCCATCAACTGTTTCTACCTAAGAAAAATGAAATGCAAACAATGAAACACAGTTAGCAAAGCATAGCTATGTTTACAAAAAGTGCATGAGAAGCTCTTGCAGAAAATGAAAACATCGAAGACTGCGAAACTCAGAACAACATAACCTCTTGTCTCCTTTTGCTTTAGGAATTCAGCTTGGGGGAGTGGAGTTGCCTCCAAGTGGTGTTAGAGCTGATTGACTCCAAACAGCAGGAGAGGTACTGGTGCCCTCCCCTCCTGCACCGCGCTGCCATCGCCTTCCTGCACGCGCTGTGGCAGGACCGTCGTGACAGTGCCATGCTTGTGCTGAGGACAAAGTGAGTTGGTGTTCCTTGACAAGGCATTTTCCTTCCTCTTTTCCAAACATTCTTTCTGTGGTTTGTCAGACTTTTCAGGGACATTTCCATTTTAGTCATTGTGTGCCCTGGTGAGGGTATGCAGTGTGTTGGCTTTGAGTGTGGAAGATGAGAAGCTCCCGTGTCTCAGAAGCAGATATATTTCTTTTATACAAAGCTAAATAAACTTGTGTTTACCAAAGCATATTTTCTACAAAGTTTGGAACGCTCAAAATGCTGCTAGGGATGTAGCATGAGGAAGATAACTGATACTACTTTTGTTTATATCTTTTAGGCCAAAGTTCTGGGAAAATTTAACTAATCCCCTCTTCGGGACCCTTCCTCCACCTTCTGAATCATCAGAGGTGAGTTACGTCCAAACAAAATGAAGGGATTTATGTATTTCTCAGAAAAGGTTTCTAAGTAATGTGTGTGGCTGTTCCCTCTGCTTGTAGCTTCCTAAAAGGAGCTGTGACCAAGTGGGTTAAACACAGGCAGGAGATGAAGTGAATGCTGTCTGGCTTTTTAGCAACTGGGCAGCCATGAACTGTCTTTTGGAATTCTCTGCTATTTATTCACATATGAAACAAAAATAGCTATGTGGCAGCTGTGGTAACACTCACTGTGGAAGGTGTGCTGTCTGAAGTGTATCTATATTGTGGGCTCAGGCTGACTGGTATTATGGAGGAATTGATTAGGATCTTGTTCTTCCTTTCTGTGCGAGTTTTCTCTTCAATCTGAAAGCCCTGTGCTCTCACTGAAGAGTTTGAACTCTGAGCACAGTATTCTGTCCTTATTGTCACCAGCCTCTGGACAGAATGACAGAACTATTTCTATTGTGGGAGAAATAAGTCTCCTGCAGAACTGGATTATCAGCCATCCCAAGTGGATGGGTAGGGATAAATCAGAATTGCACTTACCCTATAGAGCTCAGGTTTTTTTGTTGTTGTTGTTGTTTTTTGTTTTTTGATTGCTTGCGGGTTTTTTTTTGTCTTCATAGCTCAGTGTCTTGGATACCTGTGCCTTAATAATGAAAATCATCTGCTTGGAGATCTACTATGTTGTCAAGTGAGTCTTTGGTAGTCTCTCCTTCATCCCTGTACTTTTTAGTTATCGCAGCTGTGTGTGTTAACTCTTGATACACCATGTGGGCTTTGATGGGCAAAGCACATGTAATCCTGGGAAAATCTGGGAGTGATTCATGAACACATTACAAACATTCATTTGAGATTCTTGCAATCACCAGTTGCAGAAAGATATTACAATCCTTCTGCAGCCTTCAGGTGAGAATGTATCAGTATTTTCCTTGTATCCTGTAATAAGAATATACAGTATTTATGAAAACTAATTGTCAACTAAGCCAAGTAAACCTGTAGTGATTGAATGACATTTAGTAGTTTTCTCTCACTTGATTTGTTTTCCTGAACATAGCAGCCGTTTCATATGTTGAAAAGTCAGGATTAACTAAAATCTCTGTTTAAAAAAAAAAAAAAATCATAGATTTTCTTCAGGGATCATGTTTTTCCTTCATATTTGATATAAAAAGTGGGATTCCCTGCACAGGTCTAATATGTGGAATAACCTTCACTTGCAAGCCGTGTCTTTGGCTTTCCTCCCTGAATCTCAAAAGAAATATATTTTCTGACCCAAGAATAAGTGAAGATAACTTCTCCTCTTGATTTGGTCAGGGGCTCGCTGGATCAGTCCCTGAAAGACACACTGAAGAATTTCTCCACCAAAAAGCGCTTCGCCTACTGGTCAGAGTACGTGAAGTCCCTGGCACAGCACGTGGCAGAGACCGAGGGCACCAGCTGTGCCTCCGTCACCGAGTATCAAATGCTCATCTCAGCCTGGCGGATGCTGCTCATCATCTCCACAAGTCATGTAGGGGCTGCCTCTTATCTTTCATGAGAGTTTGAAATGAACATTTTGAATAATAAAATGTCAGCAGCTTCCTAGGGCCAGCTAAGCAGAATTCACTGTTTCTTTCAGTTTTGTTGTGTGCGTGAACACAGCACAGGCTGGCACAAGCATGGTGCAAGAGGTTAGAGTGGGTGGTGTTTTGTTGTTTGATCAAAATGAGCATATTGTCCTCTCAGCAGAGGAGGGAGGTAGTAAATAATTTTTAGAGGGATTCTAAGTAGTTCTGTAATCCTGACAAGCTTTTCCTGTGTCAAGTGAGGCAGGGATGCACCATTAGGGAATTAGTCATTGTCAGCTTCTTGTCAATGGTTAATGTAGGACTAAAATAATTTCTGTAAAACTCAGCAACTATAAAATTAGATGGATTCTTAAAGTAAAAAATTAAAACAGTAAACTAATTTTAGGGTTCTTAGAAGATGCATCTTTTGTTGTGCTGATTGATCTTTATCTTTGTGGATTTAGGCGGATATCATGCATCTGACCGATTCTGCAGTTCATCAGCAGTTGTTTCTTGATGTGCTAAATGGCACCAAGGTTTTGGTAGGTATTGCTTCCTATAAGTTCTTTCATTTCCTAATTGCACTGTGAGGGGTTCTATTTCCACAGATGCTTGTAATCATAGGGTTTTTTAGATCCTGTGAAATTGGGCTGAAACAAAGTCTCTCTTCCTGAACTGATGAGCTGCTTAAATCTTTATTTTGTATGTGTCATTCTTGTCATCACTGAGTGACCCTGCGAGGGTCCTGGCTCTGGTCCCCTCAGTTCTGCTGAACAACAAACCTGGTCATTTGGTGGTGGTGCTTGAGCTGAGCATTTCCGAAATGTTTTTACATGTGTCTGTTCCAGCTGTAACTCTTGCAGTATTTCTCCTTAGCTCCAAGTTCCCATGTCAGTGTCCTGTCTGCAGCTGGGGTCTATGCTGTGTACCCTTCTTCTGATTCTGCTTAAGCAGTGGAAAAGGTAGGTATTTTGTTTGGATAATTATTAGTCACTGCTAGAAATAAAAACGTGGGAGATCACATTTAAATAAAAATTGGGGAGATTATGTTGAAGTGTTTTGCTCTAGTGAGAATCCCTTAGTGGTCTGGGGAGAGAACTGAAGCCTTACCATTGAATTCTCTTTTGGGATGTCAAATGTCTCTTGGTTGTTGCCGAAAATGTAAGAAGTCTCTAGTAGCAATACAGTTTATTTGGTTTCGGGTTGCTGGTGAAAAGTACCCGAAGAGCTTTGTGATAGTTAGTCCTGCTTTCTCACTCTCATTCTCACAATGAAGGGAAAATGCATTCTCTCATTCTGGGGAATGTCTTTAATGAGATCCAGGTGGTGACTTAAACTTTACTTTGAAGAACTGCTTTTACTTTTGGGGGTCATATAACTTACGATCCACACAGCTCATTCAAGACAATATTTACTGAGGGGTCTTGTCTAATCTGAAGAGCTCTCCCTTTTTGTTGTCAGCGAGTTGGGTTCTGTGGATAAAATCATAAACTCCTTGACGCAGATTCTGGAGGGAGTACTACAGGCAGATCAGCAGATGATGGAGAAAACCAAAGCCAAAGTGTTCTCAGCTCTTATCACTGTTCTGCAAATGAAGGAGATGAAAGGTGAGGTGGTGCATGTGCAGGTGTTGAGGTGCCAGGTCTGAACACACCTTACACCCACCATGTGCAGGAAAACACATGTGTGGTGCTGGTAGTAGTGCAGGGTGCTGAATATAGTCACCAGTCTGTGGACTTCTCTCCTTTTTTCTTCCTTTCTTTAGCTAGTTTTGGAAAGAGGTGAGGTTTATCATTCATTCACTCTGTGTCCATATCTTCCCTTCTCTTGTCTTTTCCTGACAATAACTTCTGTTTGATCAGTTTGGTTCCTGTGTGTTTTTGGAAACACCTCAGTGTGTGTGGGAGGGACACCTAAGTCAGGCTCTCTGAGTGACTGTAGAGCTTAGATTCCGACATGGATTTCTAGTTAGAGATAACAAAAGACCCAAACACAAGAAAGGGTACATTTTGTTACAAACCACAGAAACCAGTTTGGTCATTACTCCTGTCCCTTGTGGGGCATCTGGCAATCCAGTAGCACTTGAAGACTCTCAGTGGAATCTGGGCAGTATTTCTCTGTACAACATGCAAACGCAACTGTGATTAAAAGTGTGTCAGATTAATTGTGTTCCTTGTCCCGCTGCTTTGGCTCTGCAAGCCTGTATGTTTTGAAAAATAGAAAGTGGAGGGCTGGTTTGGTTTTAATTGTTTTCTTTGCTGTTGAATTTGAGTTTCTAGTCATGCTGGTAAAAAGTGGTGCAATTTATTATAATGGTTTTGATAAGGATGTAGTATTTATATAGACTCACAGACCATAGACTGCACCCAATCTGCGTGGGCTGGTACCAGCAGTCTGGAGCAATGGATGGGAATTGCTGTGGTGGAATAATCTGTCCATAGTAGTGCTTGATTTGTGCTTTGACATGCCATGAGTTTATATGCCTTCTTGGTAAAACTACGTGTTTTTGTTATCCAGATGAATATAGTCCCTTATTATATCCTCCTAGACTTAAACATCTAACTTAGTCACAGTTCCTCACATTGTTTTGTAGCTTTTGAAATGAGAACTGAATAAATGCTAATTCCAAGAAACGTGGCTCAGTGATGTTACCAGTTAAACTGGAAACCTGAGTACAAGGACTGTGTGTTAACTGGTGTTTGTTGTGCGTGTCACAGTGAATGATGTCCCCCAGTACCCCCAGCTGGTGCTGAGTGTGTGTGAGACTCTTCAGGATGAGGTCATTGCACTTTTGGACCAGACTCGGCACAGCCTGACCTTGGGAGATGCTGCAGATGACAAGGACAGTATGGAGACTGATGATGCCTCCCGAGTTAAGCACAAAGACCAGCGAGATGGGGTAAAGGACCTGTTCCTCTGCTCTGCAGCCTTGTCTCTTCTCTCTAGACAAGTTTCGTGATGCTTGGAACAACTTTCCCTTGTAGCCTGCTGCCTTCAAAGGAAGTTTCAGCAGTTTCTATTTCAGAATTACTCGATGTTTTTTTGGCTCACATCAGTCTGGGAAATTGGCTGTTGCTGCCTCTCCTTCAGATGTGTCCTAAAGAACATTGTCATGAGTGCTGATATGGCCAAGAGGTGTACAGAGTATAATGTGAGGGATACCAGGAGCCTTCATTCATCGTTCTGAGAATGATTGAACTTTAGGTTGTGTTAGTAAATGCTTTTGAGATTTTTCTTGGTACAACCCTATACCTACCTACCTTTCCTTTTCACTGCAGGTGTGTGTTCTGGGTCTGCACCTGGCTAAGGAGCTCTGTGAAGTGGATGAAGATGGAGACTACTGGCTGCAGATTACTAGGAAAGTCCCTGTGCTTCCTACCATCTTTGCTGCACTGGAGATCAGCCTGAGAGTTAAACAAAACCTTCACTTCACAGAGGCCTCGTTACATTTGCTGCTGACCTTAGCAAGGACTCAGCAGGTGAGAGATGCAGAGAAGTGAGAGCACATAGCTGTACACTTTAAATAAGAAAAATGTCTCATTTTTTATCTCATAGCTGTACACTTTAAATAAGAAAAATGTCTCATTTTTTATCTCATTATCGCGTCTGTGATGCAGCTGAACGATGAGCTGTAGATAAAGGGGTATTTTCTGGAGGCTGGCAAGCAGCAGGTCCTGTATGTACACCTGCTTAGTATGTCTTGTTCTCCATAGTGGGATGTCTGGGAAAAGCTGAGCCAGCCAGGCAGACCTGTCATTTACAGCAGGCACTTCCACTGAATGGATTCTGCAATGCAAATACCCCCTTGTTAAACCAGCATTGAGTGTTGGAACCTGCTTCTTCATTAGTTTTAATAAAGTGTTATTTATCTATTACAAATTAAACTCGTGTGGGGCTTTAGGTGAAAACAAGGTTGTTCCAAAGCCCTTTGCAAAGATAATGTACATACCAGAGCAGGTGATAAATGGAATTCTGAGTACAGTTATGCAGGTTAGATTTTGCTTTTCTTGATGTTGAACTTTTAACAACGTAGAAGTGTGTGTAGATGAAAGTTCTGTAAAAGGGTGGTGACAGTGCAAAGGACAGAAATACCTGCTGCAACACAAGCCTCTTCAGTCTCTTGAGAGCAGAGGCACAGGCTCCAACAGTGGTCTGTTCTTGTAGGGAGCAGCGGCGATGGCTGGAGCTGGTGTCACCCAGAGTGTCTGCCTGCCCCTCCTGAGTGTGTACCAGCTCAGCACAAACGGAGCCATTCAGGTGGGTGCTGCTTCCTTCATTCCAGCTGGGAATGCACCTGGAGAGCTTCCCATGCCCTCGCAGGCTGTGGCTGGAGCAGTGCCCTCCCAGGGTGGGAGGACAGCAGCCACCCCTAGAGACCAGAGACTGCCAGATTGGTGTGGAGGGAAAAAAAGTTGCTTATTTTTATATGTGGTTTGTTCAGACATCTGCTTCATCCCGGAAGTCCCTGGATGCCCCCTCCTGGCCCGGGGTCTACCGCCTCTCCATGTCCCTGATGGAACGTCTTCTCAAAACACTGAGATACAACTTCCTGACAGAAGCGCTGGACTTTGTGGGTGTCCATCAAGAGAGGATCCTTCAGGTGTGCCACAAACTGCCTCTGTGCTTCACTTGGCTCATCTGTTCCAACAGCAGTCAGAAAGGAAATGAGTCAGAAAGGGCAGAAGCATTGAAAAGTCACTCCTGCCTTGGGAAGGGTTACAGTGGAAATAACTGTGAGAGGAGGATGGGATGTTATCCCATCTGTCCCTTATCTGTCATGGCCCTGATTTACTTCTCTCTCCTTCCCAGTGCCTGAATGCAGTACGGACCGTGCAGAGCTTGGCCTGTCTGGAAGAGGCTGATCATACTGTTGGCTTTATTCTTCAGCTCTCAAATTTCACAAAGGAGTGGCATTTCCACCTGCCACAACTTATGAGGGACATGCAGGTAGGAAAAAGGATATTGCTGTGGATAATACATTGCCTTGGAGTGCAAAGATTTGGATGTCTTCAGAGAAAATGGCACTATATCACTTTTTTATTACCAGTCCTTTAATGGGAATTACAGCTGAGGTTATTTAACTGCCCATTCTGTCAGTACCTTGTCTCGAGTGAGGAAATACAACTGTTGGGAGAGAGAGAAGTGGTTGCTTGGAAAAGTAACTTGGGGGCCAATTCAGTGGCTTACTTTCAGTTCCTAGTGCCAGGTGATTTCAAGAAAATACTGGGAAATTAAGAGACTGCGTGGATCCTTCATGATCACAATGCTGTGTTTGGATTTTCTAGCTTCCAGCAGTGGTAGTGGATAGACGGGGTTTGAGCTTTTATGAGATTTCTCCCTAATTTTATTTCTTTCAGGTGAATCTGTGTTACCTGTGCCAGGCCTGTACCTCCCTCCTGCACAGCCGCAAAATGCTCCAGCACTACCTGCAGGTGAGGGTCCTACACCAAACTTTTTAAGTTGTGTTGCATGCCCATGCTCCCTGTTAGAAGGGAGCATTATTCAGTATCAAGGGTCTTGGATATTGAATGGATTATTGATAATCCTCATGGTGATTATTGACACCCATCAACAGTTAGGATTTGCATTTCTTCACAGCAGAAAAAAAAAAAAAGGGGAAAGAGTAGTCTGGACTCTGAAAACCTCTGGACTGTGTAAAGCCAGTCCTAGATAACCATCAGTCTGTGCTGAATGGTGCTGTTGTCATAAGGAGGCTGCATTGCTGTAGGACTCTGGAGTGCCATTAATCAAGCCACCGTTGACCTGGTGTCCTTGATTTGATTTAATTTGTTAAAGGCCCATAGTTCTTGTTCTTGGGACATCTTTAGATGCATGAGGTGGAGATGATGCATTGCTGCTGCAGTGTTCCTTCTGCATGGCTCAGGCTTGGCATGTTGATCATTCTTTTTCCGGAGTGTGGAATCTAAACAGCCTCTGCAGCTGCCTCCCTGCAATGCAGTGTCTCCCCAGCCCACACCAGCTGTAGATTCTCAGCAGGTGACAGACTTTGGGTGCCTTATTTCTTCATTCTCTTTGTTCACAGCATATTTTTAGTTTCCAGCATCTTGTCTTAGTGCAAAATAATCATATCTGTATTCAAGACTTTCTTTTTTCTTCACAGACAAAAAATGGTGATTCCCTTCCATCCAGTGTGACTCCCCGAGTGCAGCGTAATCCACAGGCCTCCTCCAAACACCCCAGCCCCGAGTCAGAGGCAGCAGAGCAGAAGGCCCTGCTCACAGTGCAGTACAGCCTCCTCAAAATCCTCAGCAAGTCTCTTGCTGCCCTGCGCCATTTCACCCCTGATGTCTGCCAGATCCTCCTTGACCAGGTGGGGAGAGAGGAGAAGTGCTGCTCTCCAAAGGGGAGTTTCCAGCATTTCCAGGGATATTCTGGGTCTGTGTGTCCTGCTTGATACAGTGACCCCACTGTATACCTGTCTGCTATTCTGCACAGAGCAGGAAGGCAGGAGACAAGGAATTTGCGTTGGGAATCAGGCACTGCACAGTGTGAAGGGAAGACTTGGCTGAGCTTTTGTGTGAGCTACACAAGGCTGTGTATGTGTGACCTTACTGGAGCAGACAATAACCCAGTTGGTTTGTACCTTCAGTACACCATTCTTCAGAAAAAATCCTCTTGTTATCCACCCATGGTGGTGTGACCTAATGCCTGGTCTCCAGGTTCAGAAAAGGAAGGTGTAATCCTTGATTCTGGCAGTGTACTGCTGCTGAGTGTTGGATAGGGCATGTCCTTCTGTGCCTCTGGGAGCAGCCAGTACATTGGTGTGCCTGTGATGGCAGCTGTGTGAGGAGAGCCATGGAGTCTGGCTGTGCAGTGCTGTACAGGATGCTTTACTGCTCCACCTGTACACCTGAGATTTGGGAAATTATCACAGTGCTTCTATTTCTCCATATGGAAAGCGTGATAAGGGACTGGGTATTCCTGTTCCTACGGCAACACCATACTCATGGCCTCTGGGGTCTCACTCCTCTTTCTGTTCCTCCATAGTCGCTGGACCTTGCTGAGTACAACGTGCTCTTTGTCTTGAGTTTCACCACACCAGCCTTTGATTCGGACGTTGCACCTTCCTTTGGGACCCTCCTTGCCACAGTCAATGTGGCCCTGAACATGCTGGGAGAGGTACTGGCCCTTTCTGTGTCTGGGAGCACGGCAGTTGCAGTGATCCGAGAGAGCTCATTCAACTGATACTTTGAAGAGCATGAGCAGTTCTTTTCTATCTCCTGTCTCTAATGCCTGTCTTTTTTTCCCTCTAAGATGGATAAGAAGAAGGAACCTTTCCCTCAGGCTGCAGGGCTGAATATGCAAGAGGGAACCAAAACTCTCAAGTAAGTTTCTAGTTACTCGATGTAGTTACAGCCAAGCAGCAGAAATCAGAGCTCCTCAGATCAGAACTGAAGTGTAGAGGCATTTGTGTGTCTTCATACATCCCTTGTGTGTAAAGTCCTTCAATAACTATTTGACCTGGAAACCAGAGTGTGCTGACCTTTTTGGCTCCTGCTGACTTGTGTTTCTTTGCACAGGTCTCTGCTCATGTTTACAATGGAAAACTGTTTCTACCTGCTCATCTCCCAGGCTGTTCGGTACCTGCGGGACCCGGCCGTGCACCCCCGGGATAAGCAGCGGATGAAGCAGGAGCTCAGCTCAGAGCTGGTGAGCACCTTGTGCTGTCCTCTTTCACGTTTCAGTGTGTCTTGTCTTCGGCTGCCCATTTCCCAGCATGGCTAAACAGCGTTGGGCTGCTCATACTGGCACATTCCTGTGCCACAGCACCCGGTTTGGGGTGGGAAAGGGCGTGTGGTGGAATGAAGTTGACTTGTTACACACTCTAATTTCAGAGTACGCTGCTCTCCAGCCTGTCCCGTTACTTCCGCCGGGGTGGTCCCTCTTCACCTGCCAGCGGGGTCCTTCCCTCTCCTCAAGGAAAGTCTGCCTCCAAGCTGGGTCCAGAGGGGCAGGAGCCCTTGTTTCAGCTTGTGCAGGCCTTTGTCCGGCATGTGCAGAGATAGATCCTGTCCTGGCCCTGCCTCCCTTGTCAGGACTTGCAGCGGAACAATTCACGTCCACCACAGAAGGCATCACCTTCGGCAGAGCTGTAATAAGGACTAGGAAGGGAGGGAGGCCAGGTGTGGGCAGTGGTGTCACCTGAGCAGCGAGATCCCATGGAACTCTTGCCACCCAGGAGCAGAGTGAATGTAAGGAGAGCCCGGCTGGCTCTCCGGTGACCAGCCCATGTGCACAGTCTGCTCGCTCTGTCTGCCGGAGCATCCTGGCTGCGTACAAGCACTGAACAGTCAAAACCTTTATTTTTGTAGCTTGTACCTCAGCTGGGGAAGCTGTGGCTGGATGGAGAGAGGAGACACTTTCTGCTGGGCATTAACTCTGCTCCTAACACAAGGTGCAGTCTGTGTCTCCCTCGTGGAGTCCAGCTAAGGCACACCCAAGGGATCAGCCAGCAATTCAGAGACCATCTTTCTACTGCTATTTTTGTACTGAATGGTTCAAGGCACGATGGTGTATGTGTGCTCACGCCTTCCCTTCACCCTGCAGTCTGTGTGTTGTGTGTGTTTCTGAAGAGCAAGGCCTCACTTAAGGTTTTTACGTCAAAATTCCATTGCTCCAGTCTTGCAGTTTTTTGTAACTGTGCCATATTTATACTGATATTAAAACCTTTATAGACAGCAGCTGTGTTCATGGGTTTGTGTTGGACACAGCAGCACCAATTCTGCAGTGTCTGGGTGATAGTTCTGCTGAGCTGAAGTCCCAGCTAATGCTGTGACTTCTGAGTGACAATCCAGAGACTGTCTGAAATGACTGTAATTAAAGGCTGATTCCCTGGGTTCCCCACACCCACTCCCTTTCTCTACTCTCCTGTTGGGGAACTCGTAGGAGGTTTGAAACGAGCAGCACTATAAAATATTCCTCGGGGATGATTCCCCTGCACGTGGTGGTGAGAGCCCTGCACAGGAATCACTGTCTGCACTGAAGGTGTATCATGTGGTGTAGCTCTAGATCAACAAACTCTTTAAGGTTCTGAGGCTCAGTGTGTGGTAAGGTCAGTAAGAGAAAGTCAGTGATCATTGCTTAAAATATCTAGACAGACTCATCTAAGGTAAGAAATCAAATTTCAGTGTAGCTGTGAGCTATTAACCTACCAGTTCTTTCCTAAAGAGACACTTGATTGCTTTACCAGCCAGAACCTTTTTAATTTCAATAGTTTTAAGAGGCTAGAGCTAGAAAATGAGATTATCTTGCTTTGAGGTTGGTTAGGCCTTTTACCTTGTAAGCTTAAGTGCTGGCAATGTCCTGGTACATTTGTTTGATCTAGTGTCATGTGCCCTGAGGGCTTTGGAGAGATTTGAACTGGCTGGAGTAAAGTCTTAAAGTAGAAGTGAGAGGGGCTTGTGAGGTGGTGTGACAGTCCTAAACCCAATGGTGTTTCGATGGGGCAGCCTGTAACCAGAAACACTTTGTGCTATGGGGGAACTGGGTGTGACCATGAAGAGTTGAAGGTGAACAACGTGCAGAGACAGCAAATGGATGAGGGCTGCTGTGGGGAGAGGAAGCAAAGCTAGAATGTGGTCCAACTAAGCAAGTTCAGTTACAGCAGAGGATGTTACTTGACAGCTCTGGTCGGGATCTTTCCTTTTTGTGACTGCTTAGGAAGTTACAGTATGCTCATCATTTTATTGGTGTTCAACAAGAATGGATTCTTCTCGATGTTTATTCAAGCACCAGAGTGAGTTGGTGCTTGGCAGGAGCCCTTGGTGCCAGACAGCAAAAGCAGCGGATGCTGTTGGTTACGTGTATTTTAGAGCTACAGCAGCACTTCAGTCCTGAGTCATACCTGTCCCCGTCCCTCAGGCACAGAGGGGATCCAGCCAAGGGGGGCTCCCCTGACATCTGCAAAGAAGCAGCACAAGTGTCGCCTTCTGTACAGAGTCTGGAGTAGCAATAGATTTTCCATGTGCTTTTTTTTCTACTGCAGATGGAACAGAGTGCTGGTGCCAGGAAGAGAATTCCTTTTGGCTGCTCTGAGGGAAGAGACCATTTTCTGCTTCATTAAGCTGCTGCTGTTTTTCCTAAAACTGTTTTTCCTCTTTAATGTACCAAGGAGAGGAATAACAGGGGAATAGGGATGTCACTGGCCTGAGGGAAAATATACATGCTGAAAGGGAAATAGGCAGGAGTAGATCTCTTAATAGATCTAATAGATCAGGACTATGGGAGTGGTAATCCTGGCAGTTTTAAAACTAACTAGAACAGGAACATCGTTTGATTTCCCTGTTCTCTTTAACTAGAACATCCAAGCATTATTGCTGCACTACAGAGCATTTCAACAGCTGCTTTTCCCAGGAGTTCCTTCCAAGCTGGGTGTTAGGGACAAGACTTTAGGATTTCAGATTAGCAGCAGATCTAGTTTCCATAACAACTAAAAAAGTCTGTTAGATCTAGAATAGCACTTGGGTGTCTCAGCAGCTGAAGTCATCCTGCTGCTCTATTTTTGCTTCAGGTGCAGGAGGAGCTGTTGTTTCTCAGAGCCCCTGAAGCTGTAGTACAACTGAGATGTGTCAGCTGGGAAAGGAACCACAAGGCTCTGAGTGTGTTGGGAGTGTCAGGTGGGAGAAGAAGGATGAGCAGCTTTGTTTTGCTTTTAACCCCAGCTTCCAAGCCTGGGGTAGCAGGAGGGCACTGCTTTCAACTGAGCTGCTCCCTTTGTCTCCCTGCTTGTCCCCACAGCCCTGTGGCCGGAGAGCAAGGACAGCCCTGAGCCCACAGAAGATGCTGAGGCAGGAGGTCAGGCAGTTTGTTTATTGGCAAATAAGTGCTGAAACCCATGAGCCCCACAAACACAGGTGCTCAGTGCCCTGTTACATTAGAATGGTCACAATACCTTTGGGGAAAGTGCAAAAGATCAATAAACAAGCAAAGTTAGTTCTGACATACCATGGGGAAAGTTGTGAAGAGAGAGCTTGGTGCAGGTGAGTTTCTCCTCCGTCCACCTTGAGTGGAAAACTCATGATACATCAAGTGGAAGTCCTTTAGGTGAGCTCTAGCTAAGAGTTCATTCCAGAGGGAGCAGGCACACACACACCTGAGCTAAACCATCCCATCCCTCCAGGACAGCCTGGGTCGTGGTGTGTGTATGGCCAAGAACAGCTCCGTGTTGGGGGTCACAGCAGGTGGGACTGTCCCTTTCTGCACTAGGATGCACCAAGTCTGTTCACTCTTGACATGGGAGGGGAAACATTCATTAAATCAGTGATTCAGGGTGGAAAGAAAGTCAGGCTAAAACATACCTGGACAGACACATTGAAAGAAAAGCCTGGACAATAACACAGGGAGCAAAGCTTGTAAAAAGGCTTGTAAACTTTGCAGTCCAAGAGCAATTTCCCAGAGGAAATGCAAGCGAGATGCATGGTTCCTTGCACAGAGGTTTGGGGTTAGGCCCTACGGTAGCAGGTTCGTCTCCACAAAAATCTTCCAGCTTCAGAGGACAGGGGTAGGTGGGAGCCTCCAGGCCCCAGGACCGTGAGTGTGGCTCTTGGCCAGCCGTGCATTGCTGGGCTCCCATGGGTGAGCAGGGTGGGTGGGTTTAACAGGCTCCTAAATCTCAACTGCAGCCTCCTTGCCTTATGTGCTGGGACGTGTCAGAGAGGCTGTGTGGGATGCTTCCCTACTGGAATGCTCAGTGGTTGGACTTGGGCAATTCTGCTGCTGGAGAAGAGAGGAGGGGAGGGGCAGACAGGCACTAACCCACACCAGACACGAAGGAAGTGTAACTGGTGAGCAGCTGCTGAGGGACACAGCTTGCTCGCCCTGGGAAAGCCACTGTGAGGAACAAGACTGGGGCAGGGAAGGGAAAAAGTAGTCAAGGAATCTTGTGCCATCAGGACTAACCTCAAAGCAGGCAGCACTGGCAGGTAACAAATTCAGTCTTGGGTGCCATCAGCCCTTTCCCAAAACCTCACCATAACAGTTTTCCCACTACTTTCCCACAATTCCCATATTAGCAATGGAGTGTTGACCCTGAAGAGAGCAATGGTCTCGGATGAGGAAATCCACATTAGAAGTGCCAGATAAGGGGTGCATTCTGCTTGTACATTCTTCTTCCTTACCATTTAACTTAACAGTTCCAAATAAGTGACAGGAACTTTCCCTTTCTGGTTCCCTCTTTCCCCTATGAGCCAGTCTGGATCCATGCCTGGCAGGCTGTACACAGTGATCATCTGGGGAGAGAAGACAGCACATTAGACAGGTGCAGACAGAGCCAAGAAATTTAGTCAGATGGGGACTCAAAGACCAGTAATTCCTGAAGTTGATTTAGCAGGCATCTGTGCCCTTTCCCTGGAGCTATGTGCAGCTTTAACACAAGATTTATGGAAAACTGCCCAGTGATGTCCCTGTAGCTTTTTCATTCTCCAAAGTGATTCAAGGTACTTTTACATGTTGCTTTGTCATCCCTTCTGAACATAGAAGTTCAGTCTAGAGAACAGAAAAGTTTCCAACTTGCTTTTTTTTTCTTTTTTTCTCAGCATGATTGGAGCAGGCCTCCAGCCAACATCTTATCCTATGGCTCTGGATAAGTCAGCTGTATTTGAGGGTCACAGTGAAGATACTGAGTATTGGAGCATTTTATTTTGGGCTCCAACAGGAACTGAGGGGTTATTTGGGTGATGTTAAATAGTAAATGGCCGTGAGCACAATCTCACTGCAACTCAGAAGATACCGGTATCCAGGTAAAGACTCTATTAGTTTTATAAAGCAGGTTTTAGGGGCAGAAAAAGGAACCAAAGCCCTTGTTGGGCACACCACGGCCTGCTGGGTAGTTACAGCCAAATCCAACACTCATGAAAGCCACCAACCTCATCTGCAAGAAGTGCCAGCTCGGTGCTGTCAGCTGCTTCGTAGTCGTAGAGGACTCTGGCCCTGCGTGTCCCACTGGCAGGAGGCTTGACTTCGTTGGGGTTCAGCACACCTTCTGCCACGGTGTTGGGCACCCCAACAATTGTGGGCACCACTGGAATTGTAGGCACAGCAGGGAGTGTGGCAGCAGCAACAGCGGGAGGAGAGGTAGCGGCTGCGGGAGATGCGGATTCTGCGTTGCCTACGAATGTGCCTGAAAATCTTACACGGGAGAAAAAAGCACAGTTCAGCGAGGCTCCAGCCTGAGCAACCACGAGCTCTTCCTTTCAGCAGTTGCACTGCAGAGATGATGCTCAAGAGTTGCAGCCTACATACCCAGCTGTCACATACCCACATTGCCCTTCATGTGGGGAAACACCCTCAGTTCTCAGGTGCTGAGACTGTGCAGCAAGTGACACTTGTCTGCCTGGTTTGACTCCAGTGCCCTGTTTCACCAGCTTGCAGAGTACCAGACCGACGTGTGATACTGCAGAGGGGGCTGGACAGGTGCTGCTCTCAGCTCTGTTTGACTGGGTCCATTGTGCTGTGTCCTTGCCCTGCTCTCACATGGTCTGTGTTACATGTTCTGCCTGCTAATTCTTCAGGAAAGGGATGGGCATTGCTGCTGTTGAACTGGATGCCACAGCTGGAGGCTCCCAAGCTTTGCAGGCTCTCTAGAGAGAGACAGTAATGGAGCTCAGGCTCAGTTATCTAAGGGCGTACAGCTCTGGCCCTGGCAGTGATCACACAGAGACCCCAGAGTCACTGAGGGGAGGAGAGCCCTCAGAGCTCACCCTGGTCAATATCATACTTACATTTCTCCTTTGGAGCTGCAAGCATGGAAAAAGAACGGAACAGGAGTGTGAGTGATCATGTAGAGGCAACAGCCCCTTCTGGGTCAGGCCTGTGCTGGTGTGACAGTACCAGACAGAGTATCCCAGCCCACCCCATGGGATGTACAGCCAGCAGCACCAAATACGGAATCTGGGATTGGTTACTGCTGCAGCAGAGCATGCTCAGGCTCATTGCTTGGCAACAGGAATTTGAGTCCTGTGTGATTTAACTGATTTAGAGGAAGAATGTTCAAACTCCCATGGCCATTGTGCTTTGAGAGGAATGTAAAAAGCCAATGGCAAAGCCTGCTCCAAATGCACCACCACCACCAGGACTGGTCACCACTCTGTAAACTCAGAAGCTCTGTCAGAGCTGTGAGGGCACTTTATAACCTCTGCCCAACATTGTGATGTGGGAGGGGGAAGGAGCCTTGAGCTGGGGGTAAGGAGATCAATAACCCTCAGAGAAGTAAAAGCAACCTCTTGTCTTACCTGCCCAGTTGCTTCTGCAGGTCCAGCATGAACTGGTAGCACTGAGCATAGTAGTTGGTCTGAGACTCCACAAACTCATGGAGACAGCGAAGATGATTCACCTGGAGGGAAAAGAACCATCAGCTTGACTGAGTTTGGTTACCAGGTACAGAAACTCTCTTGCTGCAGCTACTACCCCCCTGAGGTACCCTGAATTTACCACCTCTTCTACCTCTATTCCACATGTAGGACTCTATGATCCTCTTGGCAGGAGCCAAGAGTCTCTGTAGTCCCTGTCACCCCCGGGTGCCCAGGAGAACTCACGTGTGTGCTGCTGATCCCCTCCAGCAGCAGACGGGTCACCTCTGCCTGGCGGTCGAACTCGGTCTGGGTGAGCCTCAGCTCATGCTCCGCCTGCAAACAGGATGGGGGCTCAGGCAGCACAAGGCAGGAGCCCTGTTCTGCTTCTGCAGCCCCCCACCTCCACACCCCCTCCCTTTGGCAGCAAGACATGGATGCTGCAGGATCCATGGCAGTTGTGACACTGAGCAGCAGGCACAAGAGACCCTGGGTTGAGATCCCAGAGACCTCTGGCTGCATTTTAGCTTGATTCCTTCTTAATCCTACATTGGATCACTGCAGGTGATGTAATGGCAGCTCAAAACTGATGCATCAAGCAGGGAAGCTCCTTTGTTAATCCTGAGGTACGTGGAAAGCCAGTCCCATGCCAGCTCCGGTCCCTTTAATCCCCTCCTTCTGCACCTGCAGGCATAGGAATGTCACAGCCTCCCTACGCTTCTCTCTGGAAGTGCAGTGGTTTCCTTTCTATCACCACAGAACAAGGGCTGAGGCCAGGCAGCATTTACCAAACTGCTGCTGCTAATTAAATCTGCAATGGAGGTGAACATCCCAATCTGACTTCTACCCAAGAGTCTCCTTTGGGGGTATGATTCTGAGCTAGGAGGAATGAAACACTGGTGAATAGCAGGCAGCTCCACAGCAGGCTTTGGGAATTCAGAGACAGACTCACACTGGAGACCCATCTCTCCCCCACCACCAAACAGTGCATTTACACTGGGGCAGTTTTGCAGCACCGGAATACCCAGGTGGATCCTGGCAAGGAGATCTCCAGAAGTGCTGGAGCAGCCAAGTGTTCTGGTGCTGGCTGTCCCCTCCTCCTGATGGAGAGGGGTGGCAAGCAGGCCCACGTGTTCTCTCCAGCATGCAGTATTCCTTAACACCAGTGCTGGAGTCCTCTTGGGATGTGCTGTGACTGGTCACAGAAGAGTGACACCCATTCAGCTCTAGCTCACTGGAAAGAGAACCCTTCCTCCTCCTCCAGGAGCGTGCAGCCACCAGAGAGCTGCCTTGGTTCAGGGGTTCCTTTTGCTGCTTTGGGAATGCCCTGACCATTCTGGCCCAGGACTGACATGTCTGGAATTGAGCCCAGAGGGCTGATCCAGCCAGGCTGACAGTCTCAGGGCAGAGGCCACATCACTGGTAAGCCCAGAGGAGACCCAGTATTCCCAGCAGGACAAGCTGGAGGTGCTGCTGGGGCCAGTGCAGCTCTCATCTGGTACCAGCATTACCAGTGTAGAGCCAGGCTACAACAAAGAAATGCTTTGACTGTCTTTTAATCAGATTTGTCTATTTTAAGCTGCAACTCAACTGATCTATTTTCTTGCATCCTCTGTATGAAGGGGATTATTTAAAGGAGAAGGGGGAATGTAACAGGAAATACCAGTGCAATGCCTTCAAAACACCAAGTGATTCTTGCTCCCATGAGCTGAGACTCCAGTATTCAGAGTTATTTAAACTTGTGCCAGGCAGACCCAGTTCCATTTGGTGCTGCCTGGGATTTGCCTCTTCCTGCCAACTCTGAGCAGTTGCAGGATGTAGTTTCCTATAAAGCCAGAGCTGGATGGTGACCTGGGAGGCTCCTTCCAGTCTTGTGCTTCTCCAAGACATGGAGAACTTTGACATTTACTTACATACTTTGGTCTATCCAAGCAGAATAACCCAAAGAGAGAGGATAGAGGAACAGATCCTTGCATGCTCATAGCTGACTGTAGCCAGCTTGTTTGGTTGAGGGACCGAAGGATTTAAAGAACAGGAAGAGCTGGATTGGGAACAGCCAGTCCATTCTGCAGATGCCTTTGGAGCAAGGCACCAACAGGTTGCTGTCATGCAGAGTACACAGAACTTCTGCCACCCTGCACTTCAGGCTTCATGGCAATGCCTGCCACGGGGGGTTCGAGGTGTGAAAGGAACAGGATCCCAGAAGGTGTCTCTGGAAGCTCCATGCTGTGCTGGAGCTCCACACAGAGCTCACCTTAGTCTCAGCCCTCCATCCATCTTCATGGACAAGACACTTCCCTTCCACAGCCTCCACGGATCAGAGGAGTAAGTGCAGCTCACTCAGAGAGAATCAACTCCATGAGGCTTCAAACCTCCCCCTGCCCCCGACCAAGCTGTTCCATGCAGCAGCTGGGGCTGTGCACGGGAAAGGCTCTGTCCTTGCTCCAGCTCTGTGTAGAGGCAGCTGGATGGATTAGGCCAGGGGCTACCAGAGGCACACGGAGGATCAGAGCCTTGGCCACAGGAGCAGAGCTGGGTCACACCTCAAGTATCACCTCTGTTCCTGTCACACAGTGCAGCGTTCTGAGCCTCCTTTCACCACACACAGACACACGCCTGGATGCCAGGGGAGTGTCTCCCACCAGGGACAGCCAATGGGCCCATGGCTCATCTCAAGCCGCTGCCATTGCACTGAACCACAGAGGGATCAGGGCTGGGGCACACAACAGCAGCAGCCCCTGATCCTCCCCTGCCTGTGAGCAGGAAGGGTTCCACAGCACCCCCGTCCCCTGAACACCCCCAGAAGGTTTGAGCACAATTCCAGCTAGGTACTTACTTTTTCCACCTCGTCGCTCCAAAGCTGTAGGGGCCACAGAACAACAGGAAAGGAGATCATTGTTGGAGACGTCGTGAAGCACTCGGCATCAACACCAACAGGCAAGGGTGCTTCATGGACAGCAGGCCAACTCCAGGGACAAGCCAGCCCTTCACCCAGCAGCAGCTGCTAGATCCATGCCCCTTCCCCTCATTCCTGCACCCTCGAGCTCAGTTTCACAATGGGAGAGCAAGTTCATGCCACCAGAGCCAGCAGCATGCCAGCTCTGCTCTCTGCCAGGGCTGCTACAGCCACTGCATTCCATAGGCTCCAGGAAAAAAAGGATTAACAGCAGAGTCCTCTGCGCAGCAAGGCTCACTTTGCTGAAGCTGCAGAGGCTGGTGTTGAAGGACAGCCCTTCTTTTAGGATTGTGGAGAGGCAAGTGAGCTTTTTGAGCTCAGGCCGCACAGAGGCCAGTGTTCCTTACCCATGGTCCAGAGAGCTCAGATTAGTGGGATAATCCACCCAGCCTGCACTGCCAACAGGCCTGTTTAGCCACAGCAAGGAGGAAGCAGGGGCTGCCTGCTGCCTCTGAGCCAGGCAAAACATCACACGACTCCTTCCTACTCTCCTTTCCCACAGGGGCAGACTTGGGGCAGCACAACACTGGACACCTCCAGCTGCTTGTGGGATCTGGCTTCACGACATGAAACTATGAACAGAAGTCACACACAGCAATGGCAAAGGGAGAGAGGAGGCAGAAAAACACATTGATCCTTCCCAGAGGTCCTTGGCTTGGCCTTTACTCAGCAGCTAACTACTGCCTCAGTCCTGGCAGTGTGAAATCCCCCTGGATCTGGGAGCACAGCAGCCTGCCTGCAACACCCACACCAGTGGGGCCAGGGGAATGACCCCTGTGTAGCTCAGCTTCACCACCCAGTGTTACCTCTGCAGGTCAGGGAAGGTCACCAGACCTTCATTCAGACACAGCTGAATTTGCCCTGGGGGCACCTGTGCTGGGCATGGGTGTCAGAGGGAGAACAGGCTCTGTTTGGACCAGGCTCTCCCAGCTGAGCTTTGCTCACCGACTGTCCTCAGGCAGGCTGTGGGAGCCCCAGGTGCAGAGAGACTTCAGCAGCCAATATAAGGAGCACCTGTAGGGCCTGCCTGTACTGGGGAGGGGCTGAAGCAGGAAGGTGTTTTGCCAGGCTCCTGGTTTTGTTTCCTGCTTCAGCTCCATGGTATGTAGGCTGACTGGCACCTCTTACTCAAGTGGAATTACTGTACTGGTCTGGGTGCTGAGGTGGGTGTTTTCTTTGACTTTTATGGGGATGTTTTGTTACTGCAAATCAGGAACTGGTTGGAGTAAGGCTGGCCAGTTTCAGCCATGTGTGGGGACACAAGTCCCTTCCCCTTCTAACAGCTCCTACTCTGGAAAGCGGTGGTGGAAGCATCCTATAGGAAACTGAGCAGCAGATCCTGAACTGCTTCTCTGGCACAAGGCCTTTGCCAGCACATCCCCATGGTTTTGGAGCAAGGTTTACTATAGGAGCAAGGGGAAGCTTTCTCTGTGCTCCCAGGCCTTCCTACTCAGACACTGTGGACAGTACTTAAGCCACGTCAGGCCCATTTAATCAGTGCAGCACCCATTGTATTTGTAGCCAGATTTGTTTCTCTTCTGTTGCCTTTGCTGTGCCACCTCCAGACCTGACCCTGTGGTGTTCTGAGACAGTCCAGCTTTCCTAGATCTGTCTCTGGGCTAAGACTCTGTGTGACTCCTTTTTGGACAGCTCAGAGAGCAGAAAAGGCTGTGATCTGCTATTGTCTTCTTGCACCCCAGCTCAAACCAGAGGAATCCTCTTTAAGGTACTCAATATGTTTTTTCTTGGAATCATTCCTAGGAGTACACTGCATGGCAGGGTCTGAGAGAAAGGAATATTTAGGCTTGCACAGCCCACATACACCTTCTTACACAAAAACAAAAGGTCAGTGTGGGAGAGAGGAGAAATGGCTCCTCAGCCTCCAACTTGTACAAAACAAGGGAGGTGCTTTTTTCTTGGATTTAGTTCCATCTGAGCCCTCCTGTCACGGAAGGGGAAAAAAAATAAAAGCACTGTGTTATTCACCTCTCCAAAAACCAACAACATATATTTAGAATCCAAATCAGAGCCCTGCTGAGGGCGTGTGGTCCAGGAGAGAGCTGACCTGTTTGCTCACCTGTAAGACAAAGCTGTTACCTTGGGCATAACCAACCCCTCCCTCCAGAAAGGAGCCGAGCTCAAGAGCGAGGTGAGCAGCAGCCACTGCTCTGCACTGTCAGTGCACACTATAAGAAGTAGCACAAGGACTCTGGCCTGGAAGAAAAGCAGAGCAACAGGATGAAAAGCTCCTACCTTGCTGCAGGGCCTGACCCCTTGGGATGAATGCTGGGATTAGAGAGCTTGCAGCAAAGCAGCCCTGCCTGTACAGAGCTGGGGAGCAGATGGGCTTAGCTTGTGTTTTGCTAATTAGAGATGTAAACTGTAATTCAGGTCATCCCTGCCAGTGCAGCTGGACTTCAGGTGGCCCTTCACCCACCAACTGCAGCCTCTGAAAGAGTTTTGGAAGCCACAAGGCCTGACACTAGTCAGGCCAGCACATTTCCCACAGGCACTCCTGGTAGGAGGCCCTGCTGTGCAATCATCAGACTCAATCGGGGTCAGTGCTGGCTGCTCTCCCAGAGCCCTGCTCTTGCTGCCCAGTGCCACTAGCACTAGCAGAGCCTGATGAAGGAGCACTGAACTAGGCACAGATGTCACAGGGTAGACACTTGTTCGCTAGAAATCCTCACTAAATCTGTTCTCCTGTTATGTTCCTGTATGTGGCACCTGCTCCCCAGAGCAGCTTTGCAATAGAGCAGAAGCAGATCAAGGTATGTTTTGGTGAGGGCTGGATGTGTCCAGCTGAGTGTCTGGGCACTCCACGAGATGCCAATGCACATTATACAAATGCTTGTCTTCATGTGTGCTTTAGCCCTGGGGAATAGTCAGGATACCCTGGTCTATTCAGAGGCAGGGAAAGCCCAGTTTCTCTCCTCTGGGTCTCCTAGAGCTTAACTGCAGCCCCTTGGAACAGACCTTCCCAAGGTAAAAGCCAGAGCCACAAAGTGAGCTGCACTAGGAGACAGGAGAACTGAGCAGTTGCTGCAGCATCATCAGTATCAGCTTCTTCTGCAGAACTCTCATCACTGAGCCTGGGACCGATGGAAATAGTTTTCTAGGTATTGTGCAAAGCTATTTCTGATCCCAGCATTGCTCTCCAAGGTCAGGACAGATTGCCCTAGGAACTAACACTGATGCTGTCAGCTCAGACACACCTCTGTCTCCAAATGGGGTGGGTTTCCCATTACCCAAATCCAGCTTGTTTCCACAGTGTTTTTTGTTTCTGAGAAGGCTGGGCTGTCCGTTTTCATATCTGCAGATCCCACTCCCCAGCACTTCCACTCCCAGATTATTCTATTAGCAGGCATCAGTGTTGTTCTGAATGCTAGTTAGGAAGCAAGATGATCAGTTTTCAACATTTTAACGAGAAATGTGACATTGTGCAATGGGGAGCCATGAACACAGCACGGGAAGTCAATTGCTTGGCCACATCCACTCAGTGCAACAGAGCGGGATGCAGCAGGCTGTTCACCCACCCCAGGCACATCTGGCTGTGGAACAGCTGCCAACACAATGAAACAGTAAAAAACGACCTCTGTTTGCAGAATAGAGAAGCCTGCACTGTTACTGACACTGGTGGCAGAGAGATTCCTCCACCTTTGCTTCTCTTGACCAGCTACAAAGCCTCTGACTCTGACACCACGGTACAGATCAGGCAGTCACATGTGTGACGCTGCCACTGGACAGCTAGAACCATCCAGAAAGGCCAGTCTTGGAGGTTTGCTCCTCTCAATTGCTCCACTAGCAATAAAAACCCATCAGAAGATTCCCACTAGAAACGTGGAAGAGGGCTGGCAGGGAAGCTGCTTTGGAAAGCAAACCCAGCTGCAAAGGGCCAGACCCCAAGCAGGCACCCACACAGGGGTGATGTGAATCCTCGAGGCTGAGTCAGAGGAAGCCTGGGCAGCCCATGTCACATTAAAATGTTGAGAACAGCAGAGCACTAGGTCTGAGTTTATACCAGGTAGAGAGAGGGGCAGGAAGAGGTTGGAGAGGTAATATCTAGGAGGAGGCAGTATCCAGGAGGAGGTGATCTTACCGCTGATGCGCTGGCGGAGAGCACGTAATTACGAGGTCTGGTTTCCTGAAAGTCAGGCACAGCCTGGGGGGGAATAGAGTGTCATGTACAAGGCACCAGAGGAGTCAACAGGAGTCACTGGGCGATGGATGGAACAAGAGACCAGTGGCTTTTTTCCTGCCTGTGCTGGGAGCTTTGCTCAGATTCTGATGAGAGGCAGGAGGGAAGTCTCCCAACGTCTCAGCAGTGGCGCACGGAGGCCAGGTCTGTGCAGTGGGAGGTGGACTGGCTTGTGCAGTCACACCTGGTACTCGAACAGCAGACACTCCTGCTGTTAGAAACTCTGCCTGTACTTACAGCTATCAGCTCATATAGCACGATCCCAGGGGCATTCCCATTCCCTTACAGCCAGCAGGTTGCTCTTGTTGCATTAGGTCAGTCCCGTGGGCAGGACCTTCCTTCCCCTTGTCTCCTGCCTACAGTCACTGTACAGGGCCTTGCTCTTAAGGCAGGAGTGTTTACCAGCACTGGAGCATCCCTTCCACAGCGCCTTCTACTGCTCTCACTCTCTCCAAGCTATGTTTCCTCCTACAGAGCCAGATCTGCTGTTTTCAGGAAGGAACACGGCTTAGCCAAGGCAGGTCTAGCCAAAGGCAGTGCAGGAGTTTTCACCACAGAGGTGAGGAAACCTCTAAGCCACCTTCTCCACAGCTAAACTTCTGCCCTGGGGCAGGAAGACTTGAGCACTCTGGAGCCCAGTTTCCTCACTGGAAGCGCAATGGATTCAGTCCAGTCCCACACAGTTATGGGCTCATTGACCACCATAATGTGGTGCTTTTATTCAGTTAAGACCAGGCCTCCTTCTGGGATGGCCTTTGGCTGTAGAACCACCTAAAGAGACAAACTGAGCTGCCTGACATCAGGAATCCTCCTGGCCAGCCTTTACTGCACAGTAGCTGTTGTGCAGGGCTGGCACAGTCCTGCTGGATCCCAGCTCTGACATTAATCCCCTCAGACCCCTCGTTCTCTCCTCCAGGTTAATCTCTCTGTAGTCACCCAGATCCACTTATACACACTGACCCACTTTGCTGGGTCCCAAGCAGCTGGCTGGAATGAGTGACCAGTGTGTGGACGAACAGTCAGGCAGTCCCAACAATTTTTTTTTTTTCATACCATTTAGGAGTTTTAGGGATGGCTGGAGGAAGGAATAAGGAGGAGCAATTCCTATTACAAGTTAAACCTGAATATAGGGAGAAAAATGAGTGAGGTTTGAGGCCAGCATAGCAAGTGGGCTGGACTTCCTCCCTGTGGGGAGGAAGGATGTTTCACAGAAATAGCTGCTTACGCTTTTTGTTTTTTAAAGATCAAGAGCAACTGAAGAAACCTCTCCTCCCATTCCCTGGTCTCCAGGGAGTCCCAAAACTAGTCACAGCACATGGGATGAAGGAGGCAAGCTTCTCTTGTACTTCTGTGCATGGAGAAGTTGGATTTGCAAGCAGTGGTCAAAAGGGACCCACCTCCCTCCCCCTTCCACTCTGGTAATGGGGAAAAGAGGCAGAACAGCACCACAACCAGATCATCCTGCCTGTCATTGTCTCTGGGCTGCCCTTCCAGAGAGGGACTGGCCATCCAACCCCACCTCCTCCTGCCTGCAGCCAGAGGAGCCCGAGGGGGTCTTTAGGGGAGCCCCTGCCTCTCTTGAGCACTGCTTGCAGGCAGCGTGGGTGGACCCGAGGGATGCTCCAGACGGGCTGGAGGCAGGTCTCTGACACTCCCATCCTTCTGGAGCACCTTCCCCAGGCAGCCACAGCCCTGATTACGCTCAGAACATGCTGCAGGGCCAGTCCCAATGGGACAAAGGAGATATGAATTTTCTTTTTAAAAATGGGAAAGAGACAATGAGAGGTGTTAAAGAAAAAAAAAAATCACAGCACTGTTAGCACAGTCAATACTCACATCTCCCTCACACTGAGCAAATTACAAAGAAACAAAACAAAAAGGTTAGTAAACAAAACAGCATCAACAGGAAGGACAAAGCACAGAGTCCATGGGAAATGCACAAGCCCAGGTGTTCCACAGCAGCTCATAGGCCTGGGCAGCAGCACTTTGAGGGGCATCACGAGACAGAAGCTGTGGGAACACGAATTTGCACCACAGAGGGGAAGAGCAGCAAGAGAGAGGTGAACTGGGAGAGCTGGGATACTTCAGCTTGGATGGGGAGGTGTGACACAGGACTCCAGGCATGTTACAGGGAATGCTGTGATCTAGATGAGGTGTCTAGAACAGAGGAAGCAGCTCTCCCCAGTGCTGGGAGCTTCTACCTTGTCATCCACCAGTCAGGGAGGCACCCAGAGCCCAGGGACCCCATCTTTAAGCTGAGCTGGGTGAGAGATGGGTCCCCACAGCAGCAGCTGAATTTGCTCTGCTGTTGCTGTCAGTGTTTCAGCCACTCTGCTGCTTTGAGGCCCGGCCTGGGGAGAACACCCTGGAAAGCCTGGATTGGCTCTGCACCTGCCTGGGGGACCCCAAAAGTTCCAGTAGGAAACAAAGTTTTTCTTTTCCAACTACAGGGGAGTCCCTCAACCAAGGGTGTGTGTGCAGGTGAGAGGCCCTGGGATCACCTCCTGTAGGAAGCAAGGTAAAGAGGGTGGAAAGGGAGGACACACAGGGGGTATCTGAATTCCTGCTCTGATCTGAGCTTAAAGATAAAGCAATGGCCACCAGCTCCCCCTGAGACTGAGGGCACTGTCCCCTCCAGAAGGGGAATGGGGGATTCCTGAAGTTACTTTCAGAGGATCTGGGGGACCAGAGTAATTAGAGAAGGCTTTTTTAAAAGGGCAGCTACTACTGCTGTTCACAGCTGTCCTGTGTAGGTCTGAGCACCCTGCCAGACCTGCTGACGGAGGCTGCTGAGCTTAGCACAGCTTCCCCATCTGGAATGTAATTGGAGCTGGAGGAAAGGGAAAACACCTGGGAACTGGCTACCCAGGGAGAGACAAGGCCAGAGGCCCAGCTGGCAGATGGGTAGAAACAGGCTCATAGCAGGGCTGCTGGGCTGGTATCCCAGTGCATCCCAGAGACTGACTGACAAGGACAGTCTGATTCTGACTTGCACACATTTGCCAGTTGAGCTCCTGGCCCCAAGGCAGAAGCAGAACTTGGCAGGTCCTTATGGAGACAGCCAGAGCTCTACAGGATGACAACCAGCTCCAACCAGGCCCTCCAGGGAACCCATCAGTGCCCAGGGCGATGAATTCCCCAAAGCCAGAGGGCAAGACAAGCCTGTAACCAGAGCACCATGAACTGAGCTAGCAGAGAGGCTCAGGGATGGACCTTGTAGCCAGTCCGACCCTGGCCACCCCTTACCTGCTCCCACAGCACTCCTGCCTGGGAGCTGGCAGAATCCTAACTAGTCTGACAGGCTGGGACTGCTGCAGAGCTCCAGCAGCCTTTCCCTCGTGCACCTCCCAGCTCAGCTCTCTCTTGGCTTGGCTTGAGATCCCCTGTGAAAATTACCAAGTCCTCAAAAGATGCAGCCTTTTAGTTATGAGCATAACTCATCCAGCAACCCTGATCAGTCAGGAGGCAGGAGCCTGGGTCAAGTGCAAGTTTCCAGACTCCAGAAGCTCAGAACTCTTTGCTTCAACAACTCCTCCAAGGGAGGACATCTCAGAAACAGGCACATGGCTCCTGCTCCCAGTTCCCTTCCATCCCAGATGAGGAATTCCCCCACCCGTGCCTGTCAGAGACAGGACACAGCAGGGTAACCTAATTTTTGACCATGTGAGTTAAGCCCTGGGGCCAGAAGGATGGGAAGGGAAATGAGGGGAGGAGTTACCGCTGCTTTTGCCTCGGCAGCTTTGGCCTTCTTCAACCTGGCTTTGCAGGCATCCAGATCCAGGCGTCGGTTCTGCAGGATCCTCCGCTCTTTCTGGAAGGGACAGGAGATGGGTCAGAGCAGATTGCTTAGAAGCAGGGTTGAGGAGGGGACATGGTATCACTAGGAATCAAATCTATTTCTTTATCAAAACACGCCAGGGAGAAAGAACCCGTTGCTATGCTCATCTCCTTAGCAAGAGTTTTGGGGCTGGTTGCCAGGGATACAGCATAACCTCCTGGAAACAGGGCAGCCTGTGATGGGTGGTGCCCACAAGCTGCAGGACTGGGGAAATGAGTTACTTTCCTCATGCACATCAGCTGGCAACCCTTCCCTATCAGAGGGGGAACCTGAGCAGATCTAGGGTTGGTATTCCCTCATCCTTGTGTTCTTTAAGGGGAGAGGTATGGAGTCATCCTTTGCCATAGGGAAAGAAAAGGGGTTCTCTTAGCACTGTTTCTCTCTCCCCCTGTCCTCCTTGTCTCCAGGGACATGACAAGCTTCCCCCTCCCTGCTACCACACTTACAGAGATGGTTCTCCAGTCCCCTTCCAGGAAGTTGCGCAGTGGGGTCAGGAAGTTGATGGAGGCAGAGTGGATGAATTCCCGTTCTGCTGCACCCAAGCGCCTCTGAGTCTCTCCAACTTTTATCAAAGTCTTTCCTGCAACAACAGGAACCTTCATCTCCAGGAGAAACCAATTAACACGTGTTGCCTTCAGCCAACTCACCCAGAGCTTCCAGACTCCCGTGCTGGGAGACACAGGCACAGCTGTACATGGCCTGGGCAAGGTGACCGTGCCTGTCCCACACCAGCTCCAGTCCTACCCACTCTGCTGTTGGCCTGAGGTGTCTTTTCACTGCTCCCAGGGCAGCTCTGATCTTATCTATCTGCTGAGGCACTTATGCCACTGATGTATTTTACTGCTCTACCTGCTTGCGCAGAATGATCCTTCTTTGCCTCATAAAACAGAGGCACAGGAACAGAGCAGCAAATTAAAAAGCACTAGAGCAGAAAACATGAGTTGATTAGGCAGTGTTGGCTATAGATGCAGTTACAGCTGCTCTGGCTGTAACAGGACTCCCTATTGAACAACTATTGATTTGGAGAGCAGGAACAAAGCTCATGGCAGGGGCAAGGACAGCTGGAAGTGAAGGCTGAGTCTCTGTGCAGGTCCGCTGCTTAAAGAAACCCAAAATTCCCCCAGGAAGGGACAACTGTGAGGATTTAAGAGCAGAAAGATAAACTGTGTGGTCAGGAAGGAGCCTGCTGCAGACAACTCAATGCAAAACAGTATTAGGGGTATTCTCTTGGGAAGGGATGGATTCCCAGGACTTCTTCATTAGCCAGGCTGACTTACCATAAGGTGTCCCTGGCCCAAAGTCATTGGCTGCCTCTGTCATATACTGTGCCAGCAGCTCCCCATTGGTGACCCGGGAAGGCACCTTCCGGTCAAGCTTCTCGTACAGGAATTCTTCTACTCTGGCACCTGGAATGAAGAGACCAGGGAGGGTGAAAGAGGGTCCCTGAACTGGGATTCGTGATAGCCCACCCCATGCAGTCCTCAGTGATGCACTGGACAGCAGGCGCCGGTGCCAGGAGCAGGTGTCCCTGCCCCAGTGCACTGCCAGGCTCTGCGGTGCTCTCAGCTGCACAGGGAAGAAGGACAGGCCTTGCAAAGACACGTTTCTCCCAAGCCCCACAGACTCCACAGGGCTCTCTGCCACAGGCCATGTCTTTCACCACTGAGCTGCAAGTGACATTTGTCCTTCAAGCCTTAGGAGAAGCTGCACTTACTCGGGTTTGGCTGTAGCAGAACTTCAGTCTGACGCAAGATCTTCTCTGTCCAGTTCTTTGTGCAGTCTGCCCTGGCCAGAAGGTTTTCAAAGTGGGCATCAAGTTCAGTCTTTTCAGCCTGTCCCAGCTTTTCTTCAGTAAACTGCAGGAAGAAGGCAGACATTAGGTCTGTTCTTCCAAAGCAAATTTAGTGTGTTATAGAGCCAATAAGGGACAGTGAAGCTGCTTTGGTCTTGTGTATTTACCTTAGAACAGAGCTAAAAACCCTTCAAGGTGTCATTCTTTGTTCCCAGGCATCTTTCAGGGGAAGAGGGCAAAATTTTGCCCAAGAGTAGAACAAGCATTGACCTAAAACTAGACTCCAGGTTTGAGAGGTGTTCCAGAGTAAGTAACTTTTAATAAGGTCTAGTACAAAAATACTCCAGTTGTGAGGGATCTGTTTAAATATGCACATGGCTTCCACTGCTTCATGCAAAAGAGCAAGACATCCTTCACACGAGGGAAGGTGCTAAATCCCTTAATCTCCTACTGACCAACTCTATGTTCTGCAAACCCAAGAGGTCAGGAATTCCACTACCACCTCAAGTCAGGAGACTCAAACTCAGGATTTAGATAAAACCACTTACAGCAAGTGACTGTTCTTCTGGGGCACACTCTGAAGCAGGGAATTGAAATATAACACTGTCCAACTCTTCTCAGCACTCAGATTCATACTGGCAATGGACAATCCCTCCCTCTTCAATTCCTTTTAAGTTTAAAATTAGCATCAGGGAGAATTAGGCTGTGCAAGTCTCCAGTGTTTGCATACTGGGCAGTGACATCTGACCAGGTTTGTCAGTCTGGAGATGCAGCATCAGATGGCCTGGACACCCTCCACTGCTTCCTTGAGGTATTTCTGAGAGAAGAGCCCATTCCCTCTCATCCCATCCCCATTTCCCACATGCTCCTTTCAGTGAAGTTGGCCAGCTTCAGTGTATTTTTAAGCACAATTTCCTGCTCTTGACAGAACCAGCATCTTGTTGGATCATGCCAAAAGACCCTTTGGTCAGCTGTGCCATTTGGGATCCTACAGAGGCTCCAGTTGTCCTTTAACCCTTGTTAATGGTCTCTGATGCCATTGCTGCGTTATGAGGACATGGTACTGTGCAATACTGGCACAGTCAGATGCCAAAGATTAAAGCCTGGCTAAAGCTCTTAGTTGAAATGCAGCTCCTGTCTGATCTACCACTGGTACCTTCTCTCTACTTCCCTACACCAGAGCTCAGCTCTAGAAGGGCCAAGATGTCCCTTCCATGGGGTCTTGCTCTGCTGTCTGCTGCCCTTGCTGAACAGCTTTCCTGGCCAGCTCTGTTCCTTTCCCATCCACCACAATGCTGGGAACAAAGTGAGATAGGGAGAGCCCACAGCGGGGGCAAACAGCCCTTGGAGTCCTGTTACCAGATGTCTGAGATATACAAGCCCTCCAGGTATGTTTACACATTGACCTGTTTGGCAGGATTCGAGCTCCAGCCAGTGGAATGCTTTGCCAGAGGCGGGTGGTGACAGATTCTCAGCCACAGGGACAGGACAGTCACACTTTCCCTCGAAGCCCGTTGGGGACAGAGGGCCAGCGATCACTTTGCTGGTCTCTCCCCTGCACCAGCAGCCCCTGGTTACTGGCACGTAATTTTAACTGGGTTTTGCCATGGTCCCCTGGCCATTGCTGGACAACGGGTAAAAGCAGATTCAAGGTGACAGGGTGTTTGTTTTGTTTGATTTCTTTGGGGGTCACACATGGTTCTCAGCAGCTCAGGCTGCTTTCCTCTGTCACTGCTGGGAGCCCAGGGCTGTTTTCAGACTCTGCCAGGCTGGGCTGAGTCACTGCCATGCAGCAAACTGGGACTTCCCAGGTATTTGGCACCAATTCTTGAGTCATCTGTTTAAGACATTTCCTAAACAAGCCAAGACTCTTTGATGCAAAGATAAGTCTCTCTTGCCCCTCTTTCCCAGACAGCATTTTGAGACCTCATCTCACTTTCAAGTCCAGCTCTTTTTCCTGCAGTTTAGACTTATCCTGCACCAGCATCTGCCCTGGAGCTGTCAAACCTAAACCTAGTTTCTTATCAGCTGAATTGAGTCAGCTTCTTACAGCATTGCTGCAGTGGCAGATCACTGCTGAAGCCCTCCAGCATCTCCACAGTGCTACTGCCACTGTCCTGAACCACTCCAGCTCTGGGTCCTTTGCTTTATTAACAAGTGGCATCTTTGGCATCACTGTCCTCTGTGGCTGTTTTGTGTAACCCAGTGCAGGGGTCACAGTGCAACACTCGTCAGGACTCAGAAACTCAGTTCTTATCTCAAGTCAGGCGCTAAAGCTGTTTGTCTTGCAACAAGGCTGAGGGCAGCACCAGGAGCATGGCAAGCCTGGGGGCTATGCCAGAAGGGGAGGATGGGCAGGAATCTCAGTCACAGCCCGTGGCTCCAAAGGGTCAGGCCAGAAAACAATCTCTTATTCAGGCTTCCTTTCAGGGTTGGAAAGCAGGGCATGAAGGTCAGGAAGCGGGTGCAAGGCATGGGAGGCTGTGACTCCACTGACACTTAATTCTGTCTCCCTGACCCCTGCCCAGAAGCTGGATGGGCTGAACCCAGCCCAGGCACAGCAGGGTTGGTGCCCCACTGCAGGGGCTGCACTGGCTGCTACCTCCTCCTCCTCCCTGTGCACAGGGAGTCACTGATTCAGCTCGATTTGACATCTAATGTGACTTTTTAGACCTATCAGAGAACCCACCCGACTTCACAGCAGTAGTGGGGATGTGCCATGAAGTGCAGGGGAGAGCAGGACCACCTCCTGCAGGAACAGCCTGCCATGAGATCAGATGAAGCTTCTCCTGGAAGCACAGCCAGCACAGGAGATTACAGGTGAGTTACACTGACCTGTGAGCTGGCTCATTTTTTTGCCTGGTGCAAGTGGAAATCTGAGATTTTTGGTGGCAACAGGTCTCAGCTGCTGGTCCCTTCTTACCTGGCCGCCCAGTGAAAAGAAGGGTAGAAGAACAGCAGTTTATGAAATCTGGCTACTCAAGCACTTCAGGCAAAACTTCCCTGTAAAGGATTTCTATTCCTGAGAATTTGTTTTCATAACACAGAAATTTGATTGAAAAGACTCCACTGTGGCACCAAGAGGTGCAGAACAAATGAACTGATCATACCCTCAAGCCTCCTGACTGTAAAAAGGCAGATTTTGAGTATTTTATATCTTTCTGTTCCCAGACTAGAAGCATTGCTGTCTTTTACAACAGACTGCCACAAATAGGAGTGATATTTGGTTTCATCAAGTTGATTTACAGGCTTGGTGCAGATCCCTGGGGAGGGAGGCAGGGCTAGCAGAGCACAGGCAGTTGCAGTGCTGAGAAAGAACCTCCAGCTCCTCCATCCTGCCGTGGCAGAACTACTCCCTTTTGTTTTCTAGAACCTGAGGACTGGGTCAATAGCCCTGAACCAATTCCCAGATCTGCATCCTGGGATCATGAGCCAGGTCGCAGTGCTGAGAGGCTGTTCCCCTGCAGGAAACATCCTTGCAGCTGACCCAGAGTGGGTGCTTAATAATGCAGGGCAGCCTTCTGTCAGTGCCACTCTCACTCTCCAGGAAGAGCAGAGTCGTGCTGCATTCCAGGACATCAATAATTCATCCAAAGGTTGGGTTTCCTCTGGGAGGCTTGGCTGGCCAGCAGGAGCGAGAGATGCTTTATCAGGGCCCAGGTGGGCAAACAGGGTGACCCAGCAGGAGAGCAGCACTTGGGCCACAGGCCCAAAAGGAGCATGGATATGCTGGACTGCAGCGAGGGCAGCTGCCCTAAGCATTCACAGCTTGGGGAAAAGCCCCTTCCCCCAACAGAGTTGGCAGACACACGTCTGGGATGTCAGGAGGGTCAGCAAGTAGTGCTGAGCTGGAGGGGCCCCTCTGCACTAGAGATACAGATCAAACAGGCTGGGCCTGTGACTAAAGGCCATCAGAGTTAGGCTTTAAAATAGCCCATGGTATTTCCTTTGCTGAAAGCATCAGCACCTCCCTCTCCTTAAAAGTGAGGGGAATAAAATCACAGTGTACTAAGAGCCCAGGCTTGTATGCTGTGATCTCTAACAGGGTGGCTGCAGCCCCCTTGCAGAGGATCTGATGGCAGAGTTCAGGCCCTTGTACCACTTGCAGGGTCCCCATTTTATCCAACTGGACGTTACTTACGACTTTCCACTTTAAATTACAAAGATCAAACCAGGGCCAGGAGATTTAAACCAGGAATAGTCTCCTGTACCTGCCAGTAGATTTAGGCTGTTGGGTTTTTCAAAGCCTCCAAATAGCTCAAAATGCCCAAAACACACATTTGCTCTTTTGATCAGAGGCACAACACAATCAGTTGAGCAAATCTGGCTCTCTCTTTGTACAGGGTTGCAGTAGGAAAGAAGCTACAGCCACTCAGCATCTGAAAACTACCTGATTTTCAGCAACTCTGGACCAGATACAGAGTCTGCTCCAAGTATTTGGTCACCAGGAGTCAGGAAAGCCAGGCTGGGAGCCAAGTGAAACTGTGCTAGAGGACAGAAGGAAGCCATTAACAGGGACAGCTTGGTTAACTCATGAGCAAGGCATTTAGGAGAGGAAAAAAAACCACTTTTGGGTGGTTGGGTTAACCTTGGCTGGACATGAGATGGCACCAAGACTCTCTATCACTTCCCTCCTCAGCAGAACAGGGGGGTTGAAAATAAGATGGAAAAACCTCATAGATAAAGATAAAGGCAATTTAATGAAGAAAAAGTTGTGTGTGGAAGCAAAGAAAGCCAAAAGATTTTCTTGTCCCTTTCCCATCTGCAAGTGATGTGTTACCACTTCCCGGGAAGCTGGGCCTCAGTACATGTCGTGGTTACTCCAAAAGACAAATGTGCTCTATAGTAATGTCCCTCCTTCTCCTCTCTCTTAGGTTTTATTGCTCAGCAATGTCCTGTGGTATGGAATATCCCTTTGGGCAGCTTGGGTCAGCTGTCCTGGCTGTGTCCCTACCGAGACCCTGTCCTTTCCTTGGGTCACCTTCTGCTCTCTGAACTTTTAAAGTGTGAACACCAGTAAGGTCAGCAAGCAGAGAGTTTATTTTACCTACTAATGATAAAAGTCTATTTTATCACCAGAGTTCAGGGAGCTGGGGGAGTCTGTCTGCAGGAGCTTCAAGATAGAGTAAGTCAGCCTCTAGCTGTTTTAGTAATGACATTAGCAGGGAGATAAGCACCCAAAAGCTGTATTCACACTTAGGCATTTTCACCCAGAGCCTGTTTACATCAGAACTGACAAAAGACAGACACCTACAATTATTTCCAGATCTCTCTGAAAGAGCCTGGCTTGCAGCCTATCTAGAGCAGAGACATCCAATGTATGGCCACACAGCTTCCACTGGCCAAGGTTTGGGATCAGATCCACTTACTGATAGCTGGAAGGTGCATCTGATCAAAGAGAGAGGCCCTCCTTCAAGTGAAGATGAAGAGTGACCTGTCTGCACGTGCCACATCCCTTCAGAGAATACTGATCTGATGGCTGCAACTGGTAGTGCAAGTGTCAGTACAGGCCATGCTCAGGTCAGATGCTGAATCCCACACAAGGTCTATATCCTTGCAGCTGCCCAAGCCTAGAAGCTTGTTCCCCACTCCCAGGGTAGCAGAGCTGTCCACTACGTTCCTACCCCACCTTTACTGTCTGCTCTGCTTTTCTGGAGGAGTCCTGTGGCTGATGCCTGAGTGAGGAAGAGCCATGCAAAGGTAGCAGTGGGTTTGAGCTGTTTTGATCGGGGTTTTTTTTGTCATGAGGCGCCTAGTCCAAAATCCTTCTTCCAGCACCTATGTTGGGTTGTATTTGACAGGTTTCAAACCAGCTACCGCCCTGAGCCAGCCCCGAGGTGTTTTGTTGACCATGCCCTGTCTCCTTTCCCCCCGGCTGAGCCCTAATTCCAGTTCGAGTGAAGCTCCTGTGTGTTGGTCAGACAGCTCTGCCAGACAGCAGGAGCTAATGCTGTCTGAGTGGTACAGCACATAATGGCCAGTCCATTTATCTCCCAGTCGCTGCAGTTCCAGTAAAACATCAATTTGTTAAATGCCTGGAGCTGGAGAAAGCATCTCCAAATGCTACAGAAAACAGCTTTTTCTAGACGGCTTATTCCCATCCTAGAAGATCTGCAGTGCTAAAGAGTGCTACAAAGCCAGCCCTTACTGCCCACAGCAGACCTCAGCTGTCACTGGTGGCTCTTGGGGGAGACAGGGCAGGGCTCACCCACTCCAGGACTCTGCAAGGACCCAAAAAGGCTGAATTCCCCCAGCAGTGACACCTCATGAGGTGGTTTTCAGCATCAGAGATCTCTTTCCTTCCAGTTCCTCCTCCTTACACACCTGCTCACTGTCCACAAGTGCCAGTGCTCATTTGGTTTCAAGAAATTACTACTGTAATTAGGCATATGAATATTCATGTACGAGACAGTGGAGTAGGTGTAGCAGGGAGAAGCCACGATTTATAAACGCCTCCTTGCTCTGGAATCACTGTGTGCAGACACTGTTCCCAGGCCTGTCTCCTTCCTACGCCTTGGAGCTAAAAAACACTTACCAGAGACTTACAATAAGGCTTCTAAACACAAGATTTATTTCCAGCATTTCTTCTGCATCCAAGGTCATTTGCATGAGAACGGCATCTTTAGGCTTTCCATCTGCTCCTTATTTTGCACCTGTAGTTAATATCTCTCTTTTTCATAACATATGACTCACTGGCACGGTTACAGGAGGTGATATCTGTTTACAGGAGACCAGTTCTCAATAGAGCCAGAATCACTCCACTGCACAGAAGGTCTGGAACGAGGCAGCTCAGCTCTGTTTGTTTACCAGCCCCCACACAATAGGTAGAGCAAGAAGCCCAGTCTCAGAGTCACCAGCTGGACTTCACTTTCCAGGCAGGATCACAACCAGTTCTGACCTGCCTCATTCCTCTCCTGGCCAAACAAGAGCAATATTCCAGTCATTATGCCCAAGAAATAAATACACTCTAATAAAAGCAGCCCCATCTCACCACCTGCTGCATGTCTGCTGCTCATGTGTACCCGAATTTCTTCACAGCTCCAGGGGGGTCACTTCATCCCCAAGAAGCTCCTGGTCTCAAGTTGTGAATATCAGAATATTCTGAGTTGGAAGCACCCACAAGGATCATCAAAGTACAACTGGCCCTGCACAGAAACAGCCCAAAGAGTCCCCTCTGTGCCTGAGAGCGTTGTTCAAATGCTTCTTGAGCTCTATAGGCTTTAGGACTGTGACCGCTGCCCTGGGGAGCCCGTTCAGTGCTGGGGGAAGAACCTTCTCCTAATATTCAACCTCACCCCACCTCTGCTCAGCTCCAGACATTTCCTCGCATGGTCCTGGTGCCTCAGCGGCCCCATGAGACCCGACCTGCTCACTCTCAGCAGCTCCTTCCCATCCCTTGAACATCCCAGTGTCTTCCCTGAGCGCTCCTGCTCCTCCTGAGGGGCTGAAGTGCAGACCAGGTGCAAGGCATGTCCACTGCCCCTCCCCAGCGACAGGGACCATCCACAGATCCCAGAACGACTGGGGTTGGAAGGGACCTCTGGAGATCATCCCGTCCAACCTCCCTGCCAAGGCAGGGTCACCTGGAGCAAGAACTCGCCCAGGTGGGTTTGGAGCGTCTCCAGAGTGGGAGACTCCATGCCCTCCCTGGGCACCTGTTCCAGAGCTCTGCACCCCTTCCCGGTGGGTCTGGGCACGGACAAAAGAGCCGTGTGCCAGATCACACAGCTTTGTTTCTTTAAGATCAACAAACCCCAGGCACGAAGGTCTCCCGGCACTCCCTTCCCATCCCGAGCACCATCCCCGGGGCTCTTCCCTTGGGACCTTCCCCGCGGCATCCTCGAGCCCGCGCCGGGGGCGATGCTCCCGAGGTGATGCATCTGCGGGTAATGCGGCTCAGGCAGACGGACCCACCCAGCTCCGATCTCCTTCTGCGGCCTTCCCGGGGCCGGGCACCCCGCTGCCTCTGCCGGGGCCTGGCTCCGCGGACCCCCCGCGCCTCCCGCCCCGCGGTCTCCAGGCGGTGCCGCTGCCGTGGCGACCCACCCCGTCTCACCTGCATGGCGCGGGAGAAGAAGACGCCCGCGTCCGACGCCAGCTTTTTCACGTTGAACTCCATCGCGGCCCCGGAGGCACCCCGGCCGCGCCGCGCCCCC
>VWZT01012513.1:0-38916 GCA_013397055.1 Pachycephala philippinensis
GGCGGCGGGGAGCGGGGAGCGGGGTCGCTCCGGGGAAGGGGCTCTCTGCTGGCGGAGGGCTCTCCCTGTGGTGAGGTGAGCGGGGCGTTCCGGGGAGCAGGTGCGCGGAGGGGCCGCGTCCGCCCCGCCGGCCGCAGGTGAGGGGCGGCGGGCGCTGCGGGAAAGCCGCGCTCTGATCCGGGGCCAAGGGTCCGGGAGCGCCCGGCGCGGATCTTTGCCCGGCCAGGATTGCCTTGGAAATGTTCGCTTTGCCAGGAGGTGTGAGGGCTTGGCTCGGGTTTTGCTGTTTAAGTGCTACCCTGTAAGAATACGTGAATCACGCATTAATGACAGGCTCGAGTGTTCAAGTGTATGTGCATAAATGCTTTATGGCTTTCAGGTGAGACGTGCTATGTAAATGTAGATGGTCACTCTTAATGGTGTATTCCTTGGAGGGTCGGAAAAGTTTTTGCTTCAAGTACGGGGGACTTTCCGCTTGGGTGTTCCTGTAAGTGGTGCCGTAATACTTGAAAGCTACAATTTCAAGAGTAATGAATTGAATTTGAAGAGTACTGAGTTGAATTTTATTTAAACGTTTCTGTTTGTCGCTCTAAAAAAAGCAACAGCTAACATTTAGGCTAGTTTATGAGAAGCCTTTGTGCTTCAACTGATTTTTTTTTTTTTTTAATAGAGATCAGAGTTCTAGCATATTTTATTGTCTGCAAAATCAACAGACTTACAGTTCCATGGACTTAATTAGGCAGTGGAATTTGCAACCTAAGATAAGATTTTTTTATGAGAAACTCTGACATGCCCTGTGGACTACTCATAAACCTTTCCATTTAGTCATCATCCTTGGAAATTATTGTTGCATGCCAATAAAAATGTCATTTTCTGATTCTTGCAGTGTTCAGCTGGAGACATGGCTGAGTAATTCCATTGTCCGTTTTGGTTTGTGTAAAAACTTTCATGCAAAACGAGTAGTTCAAACTGAAGGCAGAGGTGTGTTCCCCATACCTGGTGGCAAGTGTTTGCTCTCCTGTGTTTTTTACTTTGATTTGTTTTGTGGCTTTTCATTAGGATGAACAGCTGGCAGTGGGGTCGAGCACAAACTAGGGCCTACAGAGCAATCCTTGCTTCAGTTCTTAATATTTTTGTGACTGTGGAAGGACAGAGTTAGTTCGAAAGAGCTGCTGTCATGGCACAGGCCTCCTGTAACCTAGTTATATCCTCTAATTCCAGATATTTTCTTTTGCCATTGTAATCCTTTATGCAAATGGTTTCACAGACTCGTGAAAAAAATGCAGGGTTAAAGGAGGGGACTGTTGCTTCTGTGTCTGCTGCAGAAAAGAATGAAGCTTGTGGTTCACTTGCATCATAGGTTCCCTTTCTGTATTCTTCCTGTAGCAGACAACCATGCATTTGCACAATGGCAAAGCTCTTTATTGTGTCCTTGCAGAGTGGCATCTTGCAAACTGGCACAAAAATAAGAGCTCTGCTAGGCAAGAGCAAAAAAAGGTCAATGTTCATAATTTTTTCTTAAAGCCCTTTTCCTGCTTATTAGTTCCCTTATATATTCATTTGGAGCTGTGTGTTCATCAGTAAGTTCCATCTAATAATCAGCAACTGCATCACACTGGCTCCATCTGTTGTCTGTTGCCAAGTCTTCTTTCTGACTTAGATTGTAAGCTTCTTTTCATATGATCCTGTCACTTTTTGTTAAGTTGAACACATTGCTGGTAGTGGCTAAGCCACTTTCTGGTGTGATTGTCCTGTTTGTTGCACTGGAGAAATGTACCAGCTTTTGCAGCCAGGAGTGGAGGTTGTTGAGATAACTTTGCTTTTGAAGGCTGACCTTGTACAGTCCAGGTCCATGGC
This sequence comes from Pachycephala philippinensis, assembly GCA_013397055.1. Lineage (NCBI taxonomy): Eukaryota > Metazoa > Chordata > Aves > Passeriformes > Pachycephala > Pachycephala philippinensis. Next base: position 1,858 of record VWZT01012513.1, read on the forward strand.
TCTCAAACTATGAGTTATGTGTTTTCTATTGTACAGGGAGCTTCAGATTGATTTGTAAATACCAGCAGACATTAGTGTCTGCAGTACCTTAAGAACAATGCATTTGGGAAGCCCTGTTCTCACTTCAAAAATTCATAAATTGGTGCAGACTGTGTTACTGTTCTGTTTGTGCAGCCGCTACCTGCAGTAAACAAGGTACTTGGTGTTTCACTGTAAGCTGAAACCAGTAACACAGGCTTGTGCTTAGTAAGGGTAGACTACAGAATGTGTCTTAAATATTTGTGGAGATGATACTTTTAGCTGGAAAATACAAATATTGACTGCCTTGTGCATAAATACAAGATTGTGTCCAAGAGATGTCAGTCAGGTATGAAATTCAGCCTGTTTACTTTGTCTTCATCTCTCTTTCAGACATTCATGTTCTCTTACGTTTGCTTTGTTGTGCTGGGTTGTCTCACTGGCTGCATTGAAACAGCAAAAGTTGCTTCCATTCTCATGTGAAACCCCCAGTGCTGATAGAGCTGTCAGCTCTCATCCAAAACCCAGTGGAGAGGCTGGGGGGGAAATTCCTAGATTGAGATGTTACAGTACCTGTTGGTATTAGAAGGCTTTGATTCCCTTTCTTTTTGTTAAGAGCTCAGCAAATGTCAGCCTGCTGACACCTGGAAGGCATGAACAGCTTCTCAGTGTCTCTACTGAGCTCTGTTTTGTTAAGCAAACATAATGTATTAAAATTATCCATTTGAAGCAGCAGCTGTGTCTTGTACATGATCTACTTGAGTGGTTATTTAACTCTAGCGATGCTCTGTAACCAGGCTAGAGCCTGTCTGCACTGAGGATTGGAGTGACTGAAACCAGGCTAGGAGCGGAATGGATTGTTGCAAGGTCTCTGGTAGAGCTTTAGTTTTGTATTGTAACTGTACCCTAGAAAATGCTGGGAATTACACTGTGGGCAGAAGGATCAAGTGGTTTTCTGTTTGTTTGTAAGTTTTTAATATTCTCCCTCAGTTACATTTGCCTTCTAAATATGTGCTAGAATTTATGCCTATGCATGATGAAAATATTTTTAAACCTACAACCTTGGCCCTGAATCCTGAGCTCTGCAGTAATAGCTGGTCTCTCTTACTCATTTCAAACTTGGCTACAGTCACAAAATAAATGAACTGTTTGTTTCAGCTTAGCCTCTCGTGGAGGTTTGTTTGCATTATAAAACCATGATGCAGTTCAGCAGACTTCCAGTTTCTGGAGTGGTGTGGTAGGGCTAATGCAGGTCTCTTCTGAGGAATGTCAGTCCTAATTTACAGGAAGCTTGTGCTGTGACAGTACTGGCTAGAGCTGCGAATTATCCTGTACAGGAGAGATGAAATTAAAGCAAAATGTTATGTAAGTGAAAATAGAAAATATTGGGGTTTTCATGTTCAGATGCAGTGTTGTAACTAGGACTGTAAGCCTAGAGACTTGTCTCATAAAGTAGTCAAAAAAGACTTCAAGTTCAGGATGAGCTGGGCCAAACATAGCCCAAGTTCTGGTATTTGTAGCTACCTCATCTGTAAATATTTAATATTGTCTTCCTGTCAAGGACAAGAAGCTAAGTTATGGACAAACCAAGGAACTTTCCTCTGTTGGGGAAGCAGGTGGCAGCGGCTGAGAACAAAATTGTTGAGTGCCTGACCTGTTCAGTTTACATTCTTGTGTTTAATTTTTAAACATTTTATCCTTGTTTTTATTTTTTTTTCTCCAGGCTAAGGACCTCAGTCAATTCAGTCTTTGGAAAATTTTGTTCTTTACATTTCTTTGAAACCCTTCTGAAATTTACACAGTACTACAGTGAAGTCTTCTTCCCCCTCAAGTTATTTTGTTGAGTGACACTTGCCAGCATAATTCCTTTAATTCCTTTATGTTTTTGTAGTGCTGGCTGTTGGAGCTTCATGAGTCTACAAGTTTAAATAGTTAACTCTTGGCAAATGACTTTTGTCAAAGCTTTGGCATCTTGTTCTTCAGAAAACCTTTTCAAATTAGTAACATGCATGCAGCAGATTTATTGCTTTCCAGGCTGAATGCCTAGCGACCGTCTCTGTGTCTAAAAATGGTTGTTGTTATTAGGGCCATCTTTTAGGAAATTGTGAGTTTGACATTTGAGTGCAAATATGCACATATTTATAAAGATACTGGGGACAGAAAACCTCTTAGTAATGAGTTGAAATATTTTTTGGAAGGATCTTGTTTTATGCTCTGAGGCATTAAAGGGATGCTGCTGAAGTTGAGGAGCCTTACCCATTTTTGTATCTATGAAGTATAAAATGTTAATTACTGGCTAATCTGTGCCACCTGTTAGTTTGATACTGATGTTTAGAGTGTAACTTGATGTGCTGTTGTGGGGTTTCCTTCTTTAAATAATTGCAGGCTCAGGCACTGGTTTTGAAAGGTATATCTCTAATTAACCAAATTAATGCTGATAGTTGTATTTATAGTAATTTCTACAATTAAAAAATCAATGCATTCATGCAGTGAAGAAACTGAACTTAATATAATATTAATATGGATTTTTTTTCTTCAAGGTGTTTTTTGGTAAGCCAAGAAATTAAAATGTGGTAGGGCACAAAACATTCTGAAATTGTGCTTTTTAGAAATGTAAGAAATGGCTGAATAGGGCAGATATGCATTTTGAGAGGTGAATTTCAGAATTATTTTGATCTTGGCAGAGTGGGGTGCATTTTTCTTATATAAGGGTGTCAGAAAAAAGCTGAGATTCTTGTTCTGAAAGCTGAGAATTTATTAGGAAATGTTTTTTCTATTGTGTAGTGTCTTTTAACTGTCTGTTGAGCACAACATAAGAGTTTTTAAGCTGAACCTTAATATGAAAAAACCACCCAACAACCTTTTAGTTGGTTACAGGATTTGCAGGATAGTCTTGGATTCTGTTCAGTGCACTTTAATTAACCATACAAGGTAGTAAATTAAAGTACCTCAGACTGACTTGACAGTCAATTAAACCTTGGTTGATTTCATTGAGAATGTGATCATTAGTGTAATTGGCCAAAATGACAGGAGGCCCACTTGGAATTGTGCCCACTTGAAATTTTCCTCTAATTCTGTGTACGCAATCCTGGGCAAGATAATGGAGCTGTATCCTAATAATTTCCAAGGATTTTGTGTAGCTGTCTGGAAAGGTAAACTCTAGCAGGCAAAAATGAAGGAATGGGTTACTTGGGAATCCAGATGGCAAAACCTTTTGGGGTTTATTTTGTGTGAAGTACATTGAATCTCTTCTTTCATTGTGGAATTTGTATAGAGTTTTGCAAAGTTCACCATGTGATTTCAATCAAAAGGATGTGTATATGTGTGAGGGAGATTTTTTGCTTTGTTAAATAGATGTAGAAACTGTGTTGAGGCCATCTTTTGTTAATGGTATCTGGATACTTAAGAGATTTAGGCTTTTCCTCCTGTTTAATACTGCTTATCTAACTTGGTATCTTCCTTTAGTTAAAACAACAGCAGCCTTTCCTATTTTGTTTTTTCATTCTTTTATCTTTCTTTGCCTGAGAACTTCTAGTCTTTAGTTTGCTGGGTTGCAGTGTGGATGTGTTGTTTCACTGGATTTATTGGGAGGTTCTGCAAGCTCCACTTTCTGTGGAGTGGTGATCCTGTGGTATCCTGTGATACTGGATTGTCAGGTTGTGCATTTTGGGGGCAAATGCTCGCCTCCTTCCAAGGGAAGTGTCTGGTGCATGTGGGTGCTACTCTGATGGAAATAAGTTCTAAAAAGGTGTTTCTTCAATTACAGTAGGTTTTCTGGTCAGTCTTCAAAGATAGACTCTGATCCAAAAAATTAATTGTTAATACCATGGTTTCCTCTGTCTGTCCTCCTTCCATAGACAGTTCTTTCTTTATCTCCTTGAAAAGTAACCAAAAAATAGCTTGTCCTTTTCAGATCAAAAGGAATTATTTAAGTGGGCCTTGGAAATTCCTAGGCATCTTGTGTATAGCTGAGGAGGTTCTCTGGGCTGTTTTTCTCCATCGAGGACATGTAATGGGCTTTATTTTCCTGTGGTGCTTCTGTGCCTTTTCCAGACCCTCAAGGCTCCTGAGTCAAGAATACGAGATCAGAAACTGGATCCTGATCTCCTGTGTGGCAGTTGGCCACCATCATCTGAAAAGTGCAGTAAGATCAGACATATAGGAGTCTGCATACAAAATCCTGTAGGAAAACCATGATGTGGGGTTTGATAGAGATTAAATTTTCATAATCAGGCCTTGGTAAGAGTCTCTTATACCCACTGGCATCCATTTAGAGAGGTGTAAAGATGTTTGAAATAAACACCCTTCTTTTTTGGAGTGGACAACCTCAAATTAATTCCAGACAGTTCAACAGAGCTTATTTCTGAAAGCAGAGAAGGACTATGTGTTTGCCTGATGTGTTGGCACAGAGCATCTCTAAAAGATACACTGCATACAAAACGTGGGTGTAGCAGCACTGCTGTATTTTCAGAGGACAGCTGGTGAGCCTCTGTTTTTGAGATGCTTTTCAAATTTAGTGTATTGTTCAGGTTCTGTACATCTGTGTGAATAGAAGTGTAATTGCCTGCTCTGTGGTTATTTTGTCCACCTTTTTTTCAAATTATTTTATTGTTTCCTTCCCCTCCCTCTAGTTTTTCATTCACCCTCGGGGGGAAAAAAAAAAGAAATGTATCCTCTTTGTGGCTGTTCACTTTGTTCAGGCTTTGTAGGTGCTCAACAAATTGCTGTAAATGAACAGTGAAGTTTGGAAAAGATGAATAACCTCCTAAGTCTAAGGTTTAAAGAAAAATAAAAAAGCAGGCCACCTGTCAAGTTTGCCTGTCCAAGCTGAATTTGATGGGCTCCAGAGTCATCCTGATTACTTCATCATCCTCTTAAAAAGAAAAAAAAATTGTTGGTCCCCCTCCCTTTTTTTCCCCTCTCCTCCTACTTGGCAAATGTAGCTTGTTTCCTGTGTTTTCAGTTGAACTGAAATTAATATAGTTTTAAAAAATATATTTGTGGGGAAAATTTCTCTGGCAGATTGTTATAAGAATACTTCGTTTTTGTAGCGGGATTGTAGGTGTTTTTATAAATTTTGGGGCTAGGTGTTCAGTGGATATAAACTTGTGTTCCTACCAGGTAAGGAATTGGTCTTGGGACACTCATAAGTGGAAGCTTTAAAAACAAGGTTTTGGACCCTTCGAGCTAATAACTTTCCTTATGTCAGTTGAAAATCGATCTATTATTTTTTATAGCTGGGGATCCCTTGTTCACTTCCGAAAGTGAAATTGTTTCTTGCTGTAGCGGTAGATTGGTCACCAACTGCAACTGAAGTAGAATAAAATGTTACATTTTGTGGGTTTCCTCCTGCTTGGTTGCTTGCTTTAGCAACCAGAACTTAAGTAAAAAAAGAATGGGTTTGGGGGGAAGGGAATGCAAGTTGTTTGTTACCACTTAAATTTTTAGTTCCGAGCATATTCGTTGGTCTCAGAATCGCCAGAGCATAGGGTATTTCCATGAATCTAAAGGAAAAAGTTCATTAGGTTGCTGTCTTTACTGTTGTTGTTGTGTGGTGGTTTTTTTTATTTTGGTTTTTGTGCCCCTGCTTGGATATCTTCTTTCTTTTCTTATTCTCTTAAACTGGTGTAAGCTTTGTTGGAGTCCTATCAAACTTATTAGATGTCTTCACAATAATGGCAATCTCAATTTCTTGTATTTTAGGCTCCAACAACAGTAGAGAAGACCGCAGATTACCTAAGATGTGAGAAGTCCTCCCACAGTGAAATAAAATCTTGTTTTCAAAATGGACCGAAGTAAGCGGAACTCAATAGCAGGATTTCCACCACGCCTGGAGCGCGCTGAAGACTTTGATGGTGGCACTGGAGAAGGGACTGCATCCCAGATGGGAAGAGTTTGTACCTCTTCATACAGAGCCCTGATAAGTGCCTTTTCCAGACTCACTCGTCTTGATGACTTCACATGTGAGAAAATTGGCTCTGGTTTCTTCTCTGAGGTGTTCAAGGTGTGTGTTTAGTTTTTTTCCCCTCAATGTTGATTGCTTTCTGTTTTGTGATGAGAATGTACGAGAGTGTGGACCAAAGTAATTTCCACTGAAGTCAAGTGATAGTCCTTGTATTTGCTTCACTCAGGATGACTGGTGAAGAACTTTCAGGCTCCAAATACTTCTTCTATCACTTTTCCAACTGTTTTTTAATCACTTCTAATTTATTTGAGGAGTTGCAGAGCTATTTGAGAGAAACAGAAAAAGCTAAAAGTAATTGATTTGTTTTTTGACTTCTGCCATGTATTTTTGCATTCATGTAGTGTGTTAAACACTGATGGCTGTTGGTTCTCCCATATGTAAATGTAAATGTCTTTAATTTAGCTAGTATATTGGTTTTGTGGGATGGTACACATTCCTTTGGTAGTCTTTGCCTCACAGCACTTAGATGCATGTGTTAAGGAGTTCCATACATGGTTGCTGAATTTGGAACCACAGATTTTATTGCACTGACATTACAGTACAATTAACTGCTCTTCTCTGTTTCCTTTGCTTCTTATGCCACACTTCTAACTCAAACAGTCAGAGATTGGTTTGAAGAAAATAATACGAATGAAAAAAATCTGATGCTGTCAGTGGCTTGCTGCTATGAATGTTGGACATAAAAAAGATCTTTTTAAAGCAACTTGTTAAATCCAGTTTTATGGTGCTGGTACTGTTTCTGCTGCTCTGACTGTTCTGGTAAGGTTTATTATAGAGGAACAGGACATTGAGTTGACTTTCAGGCATTGAAAAAATAATTTGTTTCCTTGATCTAGTTCCTGACTTTACATGAAGTTACCTTCCACATTGTTTCCGTTTCAGTGACATGCTAGAAAACTATCTTACAGTATATCATGTCCATTCCATGACAATTCACATGTTTTTTTCTTGAAGTTAAACCAAAAAAAAGTTTTATCCAGTTTTATTGCTGTAAGTAGATACCTGCATGAGAAAATGGAAATTATTTTTACATTGCTTTAATACCCAAAGGCATTCAGATCTCCACGTATACATTTCCTCTTGTGTAAAGACAAGTCACTCCATAGAAGTTTTTCTGTTTAGCTAGGTATATGAAATTTTAGTTTTCACTAACACAAGTTTTTAATTTTTTCAAATGGGTAGACATGAAGAGCTTTATTGGGGGTGTGTAGGAGACTCGGTACAGGACATTTCTTTATAAAGCCAGCTTCTGTAACAGTTGAAAAGGGTTTGTTTGGTGGTTTTTGATTAGTTAGGTTTTTTTTCTTATTTCCCTGTTTGGAAAACTTTCTGTAATGCATTCTGTAGCAACTGATTTTGTATCGAGACATTTCCTAATGTTAAATGAATTGATTTTTAAAGTTCTATGTTACTGGAATTTATCTTTGCAGCTTCTGTGGCGAAGCTGCTGTGATGTGTATAAAGGTGCCAATAGATTTGAGTCATGTCTGAGTAACTAGGAAATAACAGACCTTGGTTTATTTGTGTGAATTTCAGAATTCAGGTGGAGGGAAAAAGGTATCTAAAAGTAAAGGTGAATTTCCGGCATTCATAGTAATTGATTAATTAGAGAATTTGTTGATTGAGAGAAATCCCTGATATCTGGTTTATTTTTGTGTGCATAAACAAGTCCTCTAATTCTTTAAAAACCTTTCCTTGCTGTTCTCCTTTGCAGTGAGCTAAACTAGACATCCCAAGGTGTTGGATAGAGTTGGTGGCATTAATGTGGGAGCGATGGTGATAGTCTGAGTATCTGGCGTCTGTTTTCCCAGAAACAACCACAGTCCTCCTGCAGGCAGACACCGAGTGATAAAGTCTTTTCTTTTGCATCAGTTTCGACCAGAGTCTCTCTGCAGCTCTGGCGTGAAGGGGTGAGAGTGCATTACGTCCTTATCGTAGATGCAGTTCCAAACTCATTTAAGCAGGTTTCTGTTCTGCTGCTTTATCAGGCTGACCACCTCTGTCTTTAATCCTACTGGGCTGATGATCAGATTTCATGTGAGAACCTTGATGTGCTTCCAGTAAGGAGAGCCTTGTGGCCTGACACAGTTAAATTTCAGTTTGATCTGCAGGCTCACAGGTAAATGATTGAAGTTGAGAAGAATCCAGGATAGTTCTAGACTTACTGTGTAAGTAATTTTACAAGAGCAATGAAGCTTTCCCTTTAAATCATCAAAGGTGTCTCAAAACCCACCATGTCTCCAGAGCTTTTTCAGTAATGTATTTGTCTATTGTTTTGTGTCATACATTGGGTTCACTCAAGTGATTTAGCAAAAAATGCTTGGACTGTTTTGAGGGTTTGGGACTTTTGTTTTGCTATGTAGCTGACAGTTTTTTTTCAGTGATTTCTTCCCCTTCATCCTTTTCTGTGGAACCTTCTTTTAAAATATAGTCTGTTGTGGTGGATAGAAGTTGCCTTCTCCTAACTTGGGAATAGGAGTGTGTTACAGCTCACATCTGTATGTTGATGGTCATATATGCTATGAATGATCATTTAACATTTCTAGCACACCTTTATTCATAAACATATTAAAATTTGTGGTTTATTCAGAACAGAGTATTAAACTAGCATTTTGACTTTGTTAGCCATTACTATAACACTTCGAATTCATGTTCACCTGAATAATAGATGTTGTAGAAACTAGTTTAGAAAAACTGAACTTTGTCAAAATATTAGCAATCTAGTTTGAAGCAGCTGACTGACTAATACCTGTTCTAAATTTCAATGGCAGCTGCAGCACCCTGAGGTTTGCTTTTAAGATCAAGCTAGGCAGAGACTGTTTGTGTAAATGAACAGTGCCCAGCCATGATCCCAAGCCCGTAAACTCCTAGTTGGGAAAACTGGTAATGGCTGATGAAGCTGTAAGGAATTGTGGGGGCATTCAAGCATCGTACTGAAATTAAGTATTGTGTTAGGAAATGGATACTAGTAATTATAAAATGTGCGTTTTGGAACAGCAGTCAGGCTAAAATCCAGGATGATCTATTCAAATTTACCTTCGGGTTCAAAGTCAGTACTAAATATTCGAGTTGCTGTAAATTTCCGTCAGGTGTTCTTGTTGGCTCTTCGTTCTGTTGCTGAGCTTTTGAGATAGACTGGAAATACTTGTGACATTCCAGCATTAAAAATGGACTTTTTTCAGTTTGTTATTTGTATATACATGAAAACAGGAGTCATTGATCCAATATAGAATTGTACAGATTCGGAGTCCTGTGTATTGTGTGTAGGGAAGTTGTGTTGCTGTACAGGTTGGTCACTGGGGAGTTTGAAGGTTTGGATTGCTGAGGAATGGTGAAGTCTTTGGACATCCAGGAAGCAATATGTCAGTATGGTTTGTATCTTAAGTGTACACCTGGGGAGGTTATTTATGTCAGCAGTGAAAAAGGGGTGTAATACTTTAAGAAACAGTTAATGAAATACTTGTTTAACGATGGATGGGGAAAGGTGAATATAAGATGTATAAAACACAATGCAGAACAAATGCCTTTTAGAACAGAAATACTAAGCCACTGAGTGTTGGTGCCTCCATAGAAAAATTTTGAGATGAAAATCAGCCTTCCTATTTCAGCACTCAGTTTATGATCCCCTATAACTCGAGATCCTTTCTGTAGAACTTCTGGCTACATGGTTTTCTTGGTTTTGCACTTGTGCAGCAGATTTATCTTTTTTTGGTGTTGCTTTCCATTCAAGCATTTCTAAATTTTTCAAGAGATTCCTTCAGTCTTGATAATCTTAGAAATTCACTTGTGATCCGCAAGCTACTGTTTTGATTATGATTTTTCGTCACTACTTTATAGTATTTCCTTTTAGATCGCATTTGTCTCGCTTATGTATGAAGGTGTCTAGAGAGGTACATTGAAGCCATATGAGAAATAAGATACAGTGAATCTTAGTGCTGATATGACTTGGAAAAAAATGCTGGAAAAACGTCAGTGATATTTGGTGATGTATGGACTCCACACATAATGAAACTGGCACTACCAGGATGCAAGGCCAAGTATAAATACAAAGAGAGGGCATCATACTTTTGGATGAGTTAACAAGATGGGTGGTGGGTGCAAAAGGGTCAGTATCCTCAGGGTATTTGTGCTTGGCTTGTACTGTGAGGCCTCATATTTGAATACCCTGGAGTGATGGTCCTCATTAATTAGTTGCTAGTCTTTATTTGCGTGGTCAAATTTATGTTCTCTGAGTTTCAAAAGTGCTGACAGATCAGGAAAGGCGTGCCTGTCCAAATATGTACCTTGTACCTGAAGCTAGGATCCTGTTTCTCATATTTATTTAATGTCTTTGAGGTGTTTAAAGATAAGCAGCATCCAACTGTCTAATGTGAAAGGAGAAACGGGGCTGGAGCTGTGCTCAGAGATACTGTGAAGAACACATATGTAGTTCTTTTTATCAAGTTCTGTTACCTCTAAACATACAAATCATAAATTATACTAGATAGTGTATAATTTGTGATATTATGTCTCATGGGCACGTTGTCATGCTGGTGGGCTTGATCTCTGGAACATCTTGTTCTAGACTGTGGGAGATTTGAGAGAGATTACTGATCTGGCTTTCCCAAAGTGACTCAATGGGAAGTTTGGGGGTTTTTTGTACTTTATGACTTCATTACCATTCGGATTAACATTTCTCTCTGTTCGTCTGTAATTTTGGAGGCGTTGAGGAGTCTAGTGCAGAAATGTTTGATGTCACTTTTTTCTGTTGCCTCTGACCTCAGTTTGACAGGACTTGCTAACTAGAAAAACAGCGCAGAGTAGGAACTGAACAGTAGAGTAAGTGAGGGATTAACTCATGAGATTTCAGACCCAAAAGTTATGAGTGGTCACTTGACCAAAAAAAAGAGGATCTGTCTTGGTGTATGTGAATATCTATACCATGTTATACTTTGCCTATTGTGTCTTAGAGTTGAACTCTATATCTAAAAATGAAGGCATTATGAACTTCTCAAACAGGTAAGACTTGGAAGATTTACTGGGTCATCTACACACTGCCACATCATCTAAGGTCTTTAAATTTTACCAGTAACTGGAACTTTGTCTAGAGCATATATTGACACCACATACAGCACAGGTATACCTCCATTGCTGTTTTTTTAATTCAGTTCTGAATTGAAGATCTCAAAGACAATACCATGCCCTAGTTTTCTCAACAATGGCATGTAAAAACCATCCTTCAGCTTTGTGTCACACTCTTATGATGCACATCACTTGTTGCTATCATGGCACATTAGTACCTTATGTTTAATGGGTGTGGAGCTCCTATTCTTCAATCCTTGTTTGTAATGAAAGGTTTCATTTGGTATGTTGATTTTTGCTCAGATAGATTTAAAATATGAAGTGGCCTTCACTACTTAGTGAAATAACATGAACAGGGTATAGGTTTGAATGCTCCAAAAGTAGAAGTTTCAGATTGTTCTGAGTGGCAGCTTCCATCAGGAGGAAGGTAATGCAGAATACTGAGTGAGAGGAGACCTCGCTTGGTTCCTCAGGAAGGTCCCTGAGGAGACTCCCCTGTCTTACCCTGCTTTGTCATGTCCAAGAGTATCTTCAGCTGTCACTGGCCAGGCTGTAACCTGGTTGTAGTTGGTTGTGGCACAGAGTCAGATGCCTTACAGAAGTCTATGTATATTACTATTTCAAAACATGTATACATTTTGCTTCATCAATCTTATCACCTAAATTGACAATTAATGCAAATCTAGGTAGGGATGTTGTGAGAATTACTACAGTATCCTTAGATAAGCCAGGCATAAGTATTTCTGCTCTGTTCTTGGCAGCTACTTTTGGCTTGTCCTTTAAACTTCCATTATTAAAGATTCTACAGCCTCCTTTGGTGTATCCAGGCTATAATTTATTATTTTTAAATGATCCTTCTATAGATAGAACCTCTCAGTTTGAGTTGTTTCTACAGCTGGTCCTTCCTATTTGCTTATTGACTCTACTAGCAACTCATTACTGACAGAGGGTTCCATTTTCCTGTGGCATTTAGTCAGAAGAGTAACATGTCTGTGAGTGTGTGGAAGGAGGGAAGCAGATATTTGAGTAGTTATAAAAATGAACATGCAAAGAAGAGAATGCCAGTTCATATTAAAAGGAGAGTATGACTGCAAAAAGGACATGGAAAAGGTACAGGAAAAAGGGCAAGGAACCTGCTGCTTGGCTTTCAGCCCACGCTCAGCAAAATCACACTGGAGAAGGTGTTGGAAACAGTGTCTCAGAGTTTGCAGACAAGACTTTCCTGGACTGGAATCTATATTAACTTGGGTTTTATCAGATAAACAGGCACTGCAACATTTGAACTGTCAGTGTGTTTTAAATCTAAATATGAGTCTGTGCATTATTGCTGGTCTTTGCAGGATGGCCAAGAACAGAACTGGTTTGGAGCTCCCACCTGCAGGACAGGGCCTCAGCGCTCTCCCAGGGCTCTACAAGCAAGTTCTTACTCTCCTCTGTGTATGCCTGTTTGCTGCATAAACAGGATCTCACTTTTCAAGACTGTCAAGCCAGTACCTTCCCTGCTGAGTTCTTTTGAGGTGGAAGGGGTTAGTTGTCAGCATAAATCAAGGAGAATCTGGGTATTTCAACTGAAGGCAAACTTTTCTTAATTCTGTCATACCCTTTTGATTATTATTTTGAGACTCCCAACATAAACACTGACAACAGGAAGAAGTTTATTTTTTTGTTAATACCAAACTAAGAGATGAATTTGACTCAGTACATCTCTGGCTTTTGCTTATGAACAGTTTCATTGCTTTGTCACCAGAATTTAGGACAATGTGACATTAATATCACCATGAAGTCACTTAATTGGGCAGAATGCTTGTGTAGAGGAAGATAGGAAGGCTAACTGTGTAGCTGTTTTTCTCTGTGGTAGCTGTTGTACCTGAGATTTAGAGTTGCTGGAACTGTAGCTTGGATAACACTGTGTGTGTATCATGTCCCCAGGCTTATAAGGCAGTAACAAGAGTTCTCCTCTTGTCGTTAATATTGTACTGCAGATAATCACACTGATTTTTTTTTTTTTCCTGGAGACTAATTCTTCCCCGTTAGGCATAATGGTTTTCTGCAAGTTTTGCCTAACATCAAGGTTTGGCATTTTTATTGCTATCTAGGCCTTCCTACCTCACTTTAAATCTATGTTTTTCTTTGCTTTATAGATTTATGAAGTCAAAAAGCATAGAGTGGGAAAAGTCTTGTTGTCTTGTTCTTAATCCTTTTGTCGCAGGGCAAGAGCAGCTTTATGTCATTGTGTGGACAACTCCTTAACTTATTCTTTAAAGATGATGGTAGAGATGACTGCAGTGGGAGGTACCCAGGAATTAGTATCTCTGAAGAATCAGTTTTATTGAGCAAGAGAGGAATGGTTGCATCATAACCACACTGGACTGAAAAGCCTCCAAGAATACATCAGGCTGCTCTGACTTCCTGTGAAGATGATGTGCATGGTTAATCCCTTCACCTGGTTGAGCTGGAAGGGCAGAAGCTCCTGGAAAAGGGATGGTACAAATTTATTGAGAAATTGAGAAAGCATCTGGAAGAATTGCTTTCCATCATCAATAAATGCTTTCCTCATACCTTCTCTATCTAGAATGATTGTCACTTTGTCCTAAGGAACAAAATAGTAACACTGTCAATTTAGAAATTTGAAACACAACAAAAACATTTTTCTGTATAACACATAGATTTTTGGTATTCAGGTTAAAATATAATGTAAAATTTCACTGGAAATCTCAAATCTTTCTCATGCTTTTTCTTTGTCCTTATGGCTTCAGTTTCAAAGTTCTCTCACTTTTGTCATGTGTTGTTCTGAACATTTAGTGTAAGGTTTGCACTGGAAAAGGATCTAATTTGCCTCTGGAATTAGCAGCCTGATCAGAGGTTTGAATGTAAGTGTCTGAACACATAAGTGTTCTTCAAAAACTTAGTAAAACATTAGAGGTGAGATCACACAGTATCCATGATATTTTTGGTACTATTTGATAGTCTTAAAATAGACTTTATTTTAGTTATTCTATGAAGTATTTGTAGGAAACTTTGAAATTGTAGGCTTTAAATACTTTTTCAACATTGGATATTTGACTTTTTTGAAGTTGGAGAACTGTAACACTTGGTGTTAACACGTGAGGACAAAAAAACCAATAAAAATTGGTTTACTAGAGAAGTGATTCAGTGGATGACTTCAGGCTTAATGTGTTTGCTGTATAAAATCTGCCATTACAGTGCATAAACAGTCTTACAATGAGGAAATAGTTGTTTGAAGGTGCTCTTCAGTGTAATGACAAAGGCATGATAAAGCCCAATGGCTACAAGCTGTAATAAGAATTGTGCTTATTTTAAAAAATTAGGCTTCTGTGGGACCAGCCTTACTCAACCAAACATTTTCCCTCTCCTGTTGCTTTATTTGTGAAATTTGTGGCCATCTTTATTTTTTTTATAATGTTCTTGATTAAGCTTGGCAAGGTGGTGAGAAAGTTAGAGCTTCCAGCAGTTTAAGACCACCAATTCTGGAAAGCAGTGGTCTAGACAATAGGAAATTTTTTTTTTAAACTGATGTGTGGAATTTTTTCGTCTTGAAACTGCTGTAGTTACGTCAGGTGAAATGAGATACTTCAAGATCTTCTTATGACAAATGGTGGTAGAAGCCATCCTTTTAGGGTGGAAAAGGAGTAGGGAACGAGTTAAGTGGGTTATCCTACGTTTTGGTTATGCAGATATAATATTTGATCTTGTAGGCACAGGGAATATGCTTTGTGACTGAGAAGTGACACCCATTTGACCAGGGTATATCTTCCCTCACTCAGGTGTAGAGCCATTGGGCTCCCTGCCCTCCCTGTGTGACATGATGCCAGTTAGAAAAACAGACAGCAAGTCTTCTTGTCCATGTATGCCTTTTGGCCTGTTTTTTTTACAGGATTGAATTTTAAGCTGAAAATCTTTTTCTTTTGACTAGTGAAGGAAACTCGCCTTGTTCAAGGTGACAGAAGCAAGGTATTGGAAGCTAAAGGTCTGTTTTAACACTGTTAAAACAAGCTACTAATTGTTTGGGAATAACAGTCACTCAGTATCGTGTAATCTGGTCAAGGAGGCTAGAATAACTCTGAAACTTTACTTCAAGCTCTGGAGTTGTATCAGAGAGGTGATTCTAATTTGTTTATTTCTATTCTGGTTCTTGTCAGGAGTAGGAAGAAGCACCATTGTGGACCTGAGATAAGGCATAAATTCTGAGGATGCTGGTGCTTTCTTAGTCAAAGTAGAACTCTTTTGAGTTTGGTTTTTCTAACACTGCTGTGTGAAGTATCAGCCTACTGGAGCCCTTCTTCCAACTGTTAAGGTGATTTGTATGGTAACCACTTAACCAGACAGTTGTCTTCCTCTTGCTAATGGGTTTTTTTGCTATTGAGGTGCCAAGCTGCTGTCATCCTAGTCCTTGTCACTTAATTAGCAAATGCTTTTATAGGGCATAGGCTACAGGGAGAAGTAGTAATAAATAGGCAGTACTCCAACAGATCATTAATATAGGAATTAAAAACCTCATCTGTGTTGTTAATCTGTATGGATTGCACCATCGGGGCAAAATACTCACTTCCTCCCCGCTTAGGCAATTCTGAATTTTAATGATATTTGCATATATCTGAAGTGTAGAGCACTCTTACTTTTAGCAGAATTGGAAAAGCTTTGAAATACAGGGTAGAATGGAGGGCTAATTTATATTTGTTATCTGAAACAAGTTCTGGTTTCTATTGATCTATTTTCTGGGTAAAAGTCTTAAGATATGCATGTTATAATCATCTTAAAACATCATCTGAGGAAACACTGGGATTAAATCAAAAGCCATCACCAGGCAGCAGATTTAATGAAAACCTTGTCTTGTAGTGGTACTAAAATATTTTCAGAAATTTTTCAAAACTATACTTCCATTATGCTTCTTCCAACAATCCTGCTTGGCATCACTACAGTAAAGTCTAGAATGCTACTGAGTAACACAAATTAAAACAAAATCACAAGGGTGAAACAGTTCTTACATTATGTTTCATTTTCTCTGGTTGGGTCAGACAGCTTCTCTGTTGAAGAAAGAAATATTTAGAAAATATGATAGAATTACCCTGAAAATGAAGGTTTTGTTTGATGACTAAAAAACCACAACTAAAATCACTGAAACAAACTTAATGTTAAAAGAATACTCAGTCAAAAAAAAGGGAGCATCGTTTAATGTAAAATTGTCCATTTTGAAATGTATTTTTCACCTGTATGGAAATTTGGCCTCTTCTCAGCCTTGCTGAACAGCTGATACATGGAATGTCCGAGGTGAGTCTTTGTTGTCCTCATAAATAGAGAGAACGCTCACAAAATCTGTCAACAGTAAGAAAGGCACTCTGATACTGTAACAAGCACCTTGCAATAGGAGATAACCCCCGGTTGGATTTTGTTTTTAGTACAGTGACTGCTGTAGTTCAGAGTCCTTTGGGCCTTTGATTTTCTTCTGTAGGGAAAGTTGTGCCGATCTGAGTATCGTTGTGCAGTTTTCCCAGGGCAAAACAGGTGGCAAGATTCCCTTGGCACTGAAATGTTTGTGTGCTTTTTGTCTTGTTTTCCATAATAATTTCTCAAGCACGGTTAAATGAGATCTGTTTAGTTTTCTGTTCTGGATGGAGATGTGCTGGGTTGGCAGCTCTGGGATTTTCTGTGTTTTGCCAGCTGGCAAACATGCACATTTGTGTAAGCTCATTCATAGCTGATACTGAGAGACAGGTGCTGATTTACTGTTCTTCAAATAACTGTTCTGGCATATGTCCAGTATTAACATGACTGTGCCTAGAGAACAAGAGTGCATCCCTTAAAATCTTTGCAAGACACCTCTGAGGCACCTCTCTGAATGCTTATTTACTGGTATTGGCATCAGGGGAAAGTGAAATATATTGCAGTGATGGATTTCACTGCCTGTGCCTGGGGAATGTCTGTGATGTTAATACACACAAATGCATATGTGTCACTGCCTAATATGAAATATAAAAATGAGAACTGCAAATTACTGTTGATGGCGCTAACAAAAAAGAGATGCTTACAGCCTCAGATCCATAGGGAATGCTTCTCCATAGCTCCTTAACAGCCTTTGGAAGTGATTAGAGAAAGGAACTCTAAAGCCTGTATGACAGGGCTTTTGCTAATCTTTCCTGCTCCAGTTGTTGGTGTTCTGTATGCAAGTGATCCAGAAGTTCCCAGTAGATGCTGAGGCTGTACCCAAACTGAAGGAATGTCTTCTCCAGTCCACGTGCTTCCCGTGTCTGGGAGTCGCCCCAGCTGTTACCCCTCAGTGTGCTTGGCACAGCCTGGGAGTGCTTTCAGGTGGCTGCAGGGCCCTTTGCACTGTCAGCAGCTCTGCAAGGTGGGGCCCTCTGTCTGATGGTCTGGTGGCATTAGGGGTTGAGGAGAGGACAGAGCTCCGAAACATCCGCTGGAGTGATCGATACTGAGACAGCGTTGCTTTGTTAACTAATCCGGAGCTGACAATGTGTCTAACGCTGACTCGCTGGTGTCTCTTTGTAACTTTCACATGAGCCGCTGCAATTAAGTCCTGCAAATCCGATTCTTGTGTTTCCTAGCCTTTATAGGAGATGGTGAGACATAAGAAATTGCGTGGCATATTTAATTAGCTACTTGTATTTGAAGGAGAACCTAATTCTCAAGAAGAGCAGTTTCATGAAGGCTTAAATAACAAGAAACGACTTAGAATTTCTGATTTGGGCTGTAATCTGAAAGTTATTAACTGTATCAATTTATAAAAGCTGAATTGTCTTCAAGTAAGCAAAATGTGGCTTCTTCCTGCTCCCTACTCTCTTTTTATTTGTGGTTGTGGTCAAGTTCTAAGTGCTGTGATTATAATAGTAATAGTTGTATGTCAGTGGGCTCTGTTGTGAAAGGTGAGACAGACTTCCCTACTCATGCATGGTAATGCTTATTTGAAAGATTTAGAAAGGGAATCTAAGGAAACTGTTTCTGCCCCATAGAGAACTTTCTGTCAAGGCTTCCATACAGATTTTGAAAACAAACCTAACAAATGTGTTTGAATACCAATGATGACATTATTGGTGTAGTGGTGTGCTCAGTGCCAAACTGTTCTTATACTGTAAAAGATAGAAGATAGAATTTCTGTGTCAGGAAAACTCAGTCCAAAGTATTGTTTTGCTTCAAAAACATCTGCAGATTATGTAAGTATCATTATCTTTCATACAGGATAAACCCATAGTAACATGGGAAATATTTAACCGTAAGTATTAAAAATTAAATGGGAAAATAGGAACACAGATACAGTATCTGATTATGTATTATCTGTGGATGTTACAGCAGTCATTTGCAGATGTCAATCTTCCAGTTTCCTGGTAGGTAGATAATACCACCTCAGTTTTACAGAACAGTTACAGAGGTAACAAAAGAAAGGAAGTAGCATGCTCAGGACTGCTTAGTGAGCTGAGGATAGCTAACATTGAAAATGAAGAACAAGCTCCCAGTTCTGTACTTCAAACTCAATATTTCTTGTTCTTTCCTGACTATGCTATTACTCAGGTATAAAGTACATGGCTGAGCTGTTTACTGAGGTTGTGGTAAAACAGTGCTCACGCAGTGTCCATGTTCCACGTCCCGGATTGCAGAGGAAAATTTATATGGTTGCATTCTGCTGAACTGGCTACAGAATCAGTCAGCTTCCCCACCCTGGGCTGTGCCTGTTTATATCTCATCTCAAACTGTGGAACAATAGTCCTCTGATGAATTCGTGCTTTCTCTCAAAATAAGACTGTAGTCTCTTTTTGCCTTTATGGCTTGATTGAGATCAAGTTAATGGCAGAGATATGTGCATAGATTCCTATCAATAAATGGTTTGTTTAAAATAAAAGGGTGCTCTATTTTGGGCCCTGGTTCTACATTACAGTGGGCAATGAAGAAAAACAAAATACAAAAGAAAAATTGAGGGTTTTTTGGCACACAAGTGGATTTACAAAGTATCAATGGTACCGCTGTCTTACTAATTAGAAATTCACTTAGTTTGGAAAAAAAATTGAAGAATTTGTTTGACTGTAGGTGTGGAATATTCTCTAGTAACTGAACTTATTTCTTTGCCAAATTGGTGACGCTAGAAGTTACCCAAGGTATCAAATTAGGACCTTTGTTTAACTAATACTGAGCTTTTGTACTAAAGAGAAAACAGTAAACTCTCCAGCTTTTTCTGTATTTCTCTCAACTCTTTTTAGTAGTAGGAATTAGTAGAGTTGCAATTACTGTCTGGCGTTTGAAAGGTTTTGGGGTTTATTTTGTGCCTAGTTTCTGTAGATCTTCTGAACCTGTGCTGAAGCTCTTATAACACATGCTGACTAGTTTTGTTTGGCAAAGTTTTGTTGCATTTGGCAAGTCTCTCTCTTGCTGCAAGAAGTTAGAGTATAGCGACATTCTGTATTACTACTCTGAAAACAGCCACAACCCATCTGACTCTCTGGCATCAACATAGCAGCTTAGTATTATCTGGACTGATGTGTTTCTTTCAGCTTCTATTTGTCATTGCAAATTTTCCTAGTGATATGAAATTCTTGACTTGATATAGGCATCACTACTATGAATACGTGTATCTGACAGTGGGTACATTCTAATGTTAAGAAGAACATTTCAGATTACAGACTTATAAGCAGTGTGATCTGAACTGAAGAACAGGTTTGTCTTCTTTGCTGAAGGGAGCTCTTTTCAATCAACCATAGAGTTAAGGCATTCTTCTAACACATTCATCCTCGAGGCATGAATATACGTCCCTATAAATGTGATGACTTGGTGGCTTGACTGTGAGACTTGGATAAAATACAGCTGACCCTGTCTTTTTTTTAAGATTTCTTCTGCTGTCACAGCAAGGAAGTAGTCTGTTTTTGAGAGAAGTTTTGTATCAGAGCCAAATTGCTGGTCTGCTTCCCTGTGAAAGGCTTTTTCCCTGTCATTTACTAGACACTTGTGATGAAGCCTTTTCTCTTTAACAGTGATTACTTCTATCATCTTATGTGCATCACAAGCTTTATTAACTCAGTCAATCAGAATTAAACTGTGTAACATATTTAGTGCAAATGGCCGAGAATGGTAGCTGAGGGAATGTCTTCATCTCTTGTCATCAAAGGGAAAATATGTATAAATCAGACGAAGACAGAGAAGCAAACTCAGGGAAGGTCAAATATTTGGACCAGAGGGGACTGCTTTTAAAGTGATGTTTTGGACACATGGCAGCAAAGATGAAGGTGAAATGGCCAGAGGAAGACCAAGGTGTGTAAAAGAATGAACAAAAAATTGTTGTGTGTGCTAGAGCAGCAACATGATTTTATGGAGTAGGTTGTATAAGTAAAGATCTGTAAATGTATTTAAGCAGTGAGGCTGGATGCCATAAGAGGGGAAGGTAAGGAAAAACTGGAAAGCAGTTAAATAAAGTTCTGGAAGAGAACTGTGACAAAATACTTCCAGCTATATAATGATGATTTGGAAAATAATGAAAACACAGTGAAAAACTAGGAGAACAGCTGAAAACTGTGTTGGCAGATTTATAATATCAATTTTAGGAAATGTTCTTCAGATGTTTATTCCAGGGCCACCTGGAAAGGTACAGTGAATACAGATCAAAAAGTCCTTGTGAAAGATGAAATCAGGCTAGATTTCACCTATTGCTTAAAAATACCTCCCCTTCAGTCCAGCAGAAAGTGGAAGTAATATAAATGTTTGGATTTTCAGAAACCCATGACAGACCTGTATGATGTAATAAATAAATAGTAGTCTAAATTATATTTAATTTTTTTTAATAATAAAAAGCTTCACAGCTAAGCAGCAAGCTGAACATTAAACCCACCAATTTTTGCATGATAATACTCATTATATAGTGACTACTTCTCTGGAATGTGAGCCCTGCTCGATCACTATTATGAGATTTCCTGTAAATACATCGCTATTTCTTTACCTGTATCCATGACTTCCTCTACTTCCCACTTCCTTCTAAAGAAAGGTGTAAGGATCAGAACATGGGCTGATGTGAGCAGACAGGCCACGCAGGTAACCGAAGCCAGGTCAAGGTGCAAAGTACTTTAGTCCTAGGAGAATCAGAGTGCAAAGGGACGGTTTAACTGCCTGTCAGCAATAAAACAGAGAGGCAATATCTGGTTACTGTGACCTTGGAGATGGAGTCACACACATAGGTAAGCAGACTGAGAAGCTGGAAGTGTGTGCAAAGCAGCTGTAGGATTGTCAGAATGTTTCTAAGCAGAGACGCCATGATCCAGACATTGCTGAAAGCTTATTTGATCTGATATGCATGGGGCCCTAATTAATAATAATGTCAACAGCTTTAAAAGCTTCACAGCAATCTGCAAGTTGCATCAGTGAGAGGTTTGAATTGCATGAGTGAATCCCTGTTTATGTTGAGTGTACAGGCATATGCCTGAGGCAAACTGCCTTGTAAACAAATGTTAAATTGGATCAGCACTATTGCCAAAATATTTACTCGTTTTCCTTCTGGAGTGGTCAGGTGGTTGAAACATCACTTCCATGTTTTTATGGCACAGAGGTGGCCTGAAAGGAGATGAAGGATTAAAACTAAATAGTTTGGCAGGGCTTTGGCGAGGGATGCCAGGATAGACACAAATTTTGTCTAGGGTATGACTGATGGGTAAGTAGGCATGGAGGGCAGAGCTGACAGTTCCTTCCATGTTGATGATTCAGAGTTTGACTGAGACCTTAAAGACAGAACCTGTCAGTTCCTTGTTGTCAGTTTGTTCTTGCCATAGAAATGATATTTGCCAGTTGTGCTTCAGAGGAGAGAACATGGTTAGTCTTGGGTATATTCCAAGTGATTAGCATTGTGCTCCGTAATTTATAAACTGATACTTGATTTTATTCATAATATTGAGTATTGTCCTCTTGAGAAAGACACCCTCTCACCTCCAGTTTTGCTTCTTCCTCCTTGCTTAAAGGATAGCTAGCAAGAGAGGAAGAGTCCCTTTTTTCCCCATCTCTCCTTTGGTTTGATTAGGAATTTTGCTGTTGTGTCAGATCTTGCAGAACTTCAGATAAAATTGCTGATGTTATCTTACGGTGTCTCCTTAAGTGAAACAAAACATAGTGTGATGCCGGGTACTGTTTAGAGAGCAGTTAATTGGACAGAATATGCTGCTCTATGTGTAAGAAACTCGAGAAATTTCCAAGCATGGGAAAAGTGATTTTATAAAACAAACAAAAGAAAAACGTGCTGACCTTGCGACTGAACCTTGTTCAGTCTATCAAGACTGAAAAGACTGCAGGATAGCCTAAAACAGAGGATGAAAAGTTTTGTCTTTGCAAAAGCAGCTGAATTTCCTCTGGATGTGGAGAGTCAGAGCTTTGAGAAGCTGTTGTTGACCACTTCTTGTTGCATATCAGACCTGAGTATCCGGGAAGCATGCAGGACACAGTGACTCAAAAAGTTACCCACCTTCTTTTCTGAGGTTTCCTTAGCTTAAGAAGAGCAGTTTGAACAAAGGAAAAGGTCCTATGATAAATTCTACTTTCACCTCAGAGCTGAGTCAAAAGAGCAGGAGATTTTGGCATGAAACTGAGTGAATTGTAGAAATGGGCAAGAAATTAAGAGGTAACCGGCAGAGTTAATGAGAAGGCAAATACTATTTAAGACCACATTCCATCTGAGTTCCTGCTCACCTTCTACCTCTATTCATTCCTTTTGGCAGACGTTGAAGCTTCTGTGTCAGTGGAAAGCTAATTTCTGAGGAAGTTCTGTTGAGAGAATCTCTGACTGTAGGAATAAAGTTACTTCAGATTCTTTCCTGTTCCCTGAAAACCCCAAATTACTCCACCACAACACCCAAGATTCCTAACTTTCCTCTCAGAGGAAATGTGTTGATTTAGCTGCTGCTGTGTATAGGTTCAAAGCATAGTCCTTTTTTCTTAATTTAAATTTACATTGTTGAAGTTTTCTATTTGTAAGTCTGTGAAAGCATTTTAAACCTTTTCCCCCTCACCCAAGGCATTACTCCTAGTAAAACTAATGTATAACTAAAATGTTTTAAAAGTCTGTATATAGACATTGACCTGTCCAGCTTAGTTTGTTCATTCAAATTGGCTGGGTATGCAAAAGCTGCGTAGAATTAAATATTAATGAAAGTACACAACTGACACAAGAAACCTGGCAAGTAACAATAAACCTCATCAACTTAACATGCAATCATCCTGCTTAAAACCAATAAGCATGCCAAACAGGCAAGACAGGTTGTGTTGAGAATAATTCTGGATTATCTTCTTGTAATGCACTAAAGCTGTAGTTTGACCAGTTTTATTTTAAAACCAATATTACCACAGAAAGGAGGAGTCCCATGCATGTGAACTTGCTGTTGGTTTCTACTCAGTGCTGGTTTCTATATCCTTCTCCACCCCCTTTCCCTGATCCTTCTTGCGCTGGGATTACTGGGTGACTGTAGGTGAGGCATCTGAGGAGCTCATGTCCGTAAGTGTGGGGGACGCAGGAGCAAAAGCATCTGAGGCCCATTTTTCTACTCAGTCCCTCGATGTTGTTTACCACATGGACCTGTGATGTTTCCAGTGCTACCCTATACTTGAAACTAGGACGGGAAGAGACAACTTAGCCTTAAACCAGACACACACCTGAAACATGACACCCTTTCCTTCCAGTACATTCCTGTGCTGAATTCATGGGCTTTGTGTCTAGATGAGAATGTTTAGCTGAAATATGCCCTTTGTTCTTGCAGATAGTGGTGTGCAAGTAAAACTTGAAAATAGGTATCACCTGCTGCCTCAGAGCTACCAGGGAGCCTTACCCTCAAAACCCATACCCTATTTTCTTCTTGCATCTGCTTATCATGGGTTCAGTTGTTCTTTCTGTAATTAACATATCACAGCTAAAGGAGCCTCTTACTGGAAAAAATGAACAGTCTTCTGGAATAAAGGCAGATAGGCTCCTGTTGTTTAAAGTATAGGTAGTTTGTATGTACCTACATCATAATGTCGATTTCAGTTTTAAATTAAAAAGCTGATGAGTCTTAAATTCCTGGAACACAGACTTTCCTAAGCTCATCTCCATAAATGTGAATGAATTTGCCATGTGGGTAATTCAGTGTTTTGAGAAGTATATGTTGTCTATTTATGAGCTGCAGGTACTCATGTAGGAAGAAAATGTGAGCATAATTTCCATGAATACTACCAGTATGTGTGTGGGAATGCCCAACTGCAAGGAAATTCAAAGGGTTGGCAAGACTTACACTATTGTGACAGCTCCTTTCTAATAGTAGCACACGTCTACATAAAACTTGACAGATGGGCTAGTTTGAGTACCAAGTTAAAAATGGCCACAGTCCTGCATTTCTGACCGGGGAAAGTCACTCTGAATGAGGTGCTGGTGCTGCACAGTTGCCAGAGAAATCCTCTTTTTCCTGCTGACCCTCTGCAGCCACTACTGACACCCTGGCTGAGGTGATCCCGTGTGCAGGAACCTCTCTGCTTTGCAGCAGCGGTTGGCAGGAATTCTTTCTGTCGCCTCAATGTGGAAGCTGGATCATAGTCTATTTTCGGAAGTAAACACTGAGTACCTCCGAAATCTGCCCCGTAGCTGTAAGCAACAGGTCCTCATATAACACATTCTGTGAACAATGACAGCAACCACTGCAGGGGGAAAAAAAGGATATGGATGGAATAAAGATGAGTTTCATAGGTCTTGGAGTGGGAAACTTTTCCTCTGTGGCCAAAAATATGGCTTCCTTCACTTGTACTAAGAAGCTCCTAGTTGGTTTTTTTTCAACTTCTTAAGCTTTCTGTCATCATGAGTTGCAAGAGAAGAGCAAAATGCCATTTCACATTTGTATAGTATGCTTATAGAAAGTCATCTCTTTGATAAAGACTACAGAAATTGGTGTATAGATCACTTTTGTCATGAAGGATCTCTACATTGCACTACAACAATACTGGTTCTTCAGTCTTTCATTTCATATCCTTACCACTTTTTGCTTCTATTCAATAGGTAAGGCACAGAACTTCAGACCAGGTGATGGCGTTGAAGATGAACACGCTGAACAGCAACAGAGCAAACATGCTGAAAGAGGTTCAACTTATGAATAGACTCTCACATCCGAACATCTTAAGGTATACTGGCTTTTTTCTGAATCATATAGAGATAGGCTGTCTTTAGTAGAGCTCTCCTCTTTCCTGTTGTTTTTTGTTTGTTTTTTTATTTGTAGATTTATCTGTTGTGAATGTGTTAGGATCAGTTGCTGATTTAATAGGTGAATGGAAGAAAGAAGAAACGACTTAAGAGAAAAGAAACCAAACATGGATGTGATTTTGATATCTGGAGTTTGCCGGTAATGAGTAACTTATGTCAGAGAAAAACAAGTGCTCAGATTTTAAATTTCTGATGAATCAATAAAGTGATATGAAGTGTGAAATTTGGCTTCTTTTTGTGAATTTGAATTATTGCAAATTTAACACTATACAACTAACTTATGGTTACTGATCTTACAATTAAACAATGCAAAGTGCCATAGCTGTTTCTTATTCTTAGGTCTGCTTCCTAGTTTTTAGCATTTTCTCATTGCAGTATTGCGAGGTGGGATAAGAGGGACTGAAGAAAAGAAGCTAGAGTTGAACTAATCTAATTTATATGCTCCTGAAAGGAAAAGGGTGGTTCTCACTTTGCATTAGATAACTGCATGCAAATCCAAAATGTTCCAATGTGTATCTTGTTATTTCTTGAACCATGTTAGTCTTGGTTTCTCTTCTATGGTGATGTGACAAGCAATTAACATAATTGGCTGAAGCCATAACATTATGAAATTTAAAGATGTGATGACAGTGCACCAAATGACCAGTTCTCCTAAGCTGCTGTTGCACACCTGGGATCCATTTCTGATCTCAGCTCTTTCTGAAAAGTTTTGGAGACACAGTGAACTCTGCTACTTAATTTCCTTTTCTTTGTCATTCTGTTACATAGTACAGACATAATACTGATTCCTAAAATCCTTTATAACCAACTTTTCTGATTCTTGAAATCCTATCTCAGTCTTCATCAGCTGATTCGTAACAATATTATCCTGTTTATTTCCTTCAGTATTTATAAGGACACGTGTCCGAAGCATTTGAAATGTCCGTAGGGAGCATTCCATTAATTCATGTCTGTTTTCTATTATTCTTTTTCTTAAAACCTCAAAAACCTGTTAACTTAAAGAATTCTTACTCGTAGTAAACTGTGTTGGTTTTTTCACAATATATTCATTCAAGTGCTGTAGTAATCTGTTCCTAATTACAATTCTTATCCTGTTCTCTCTGCTCCAAGGTGAGGTGCATTCCAAGCAACTCCTCCTTCTGTTTGTTTGTTGTTGTTCTTTTTTTTTTTAAATTTAAATTATATCATCTCTCTGGTTATTTAGATTTCAGGATCATTAATTGTTTCCTGTATCGATCCCCAATGTCTTTTCCCTCATTTCCTTTTTTCTGAATCCTCTGATAAGTAGCGTATGACCCTGGGGACTGATAAAGCTGCTTTTTTAGTAAGGTTTGTGGAAAGAATAACTTTCCAAAGTAAGATTGTCATTGTCAGAATCATCCACTCGGTACACTTTATCAGTTTCTTTATCAACTTTGTGTTCTTGGCAAATCTTATTTGGAAAAAAATCTAGCTCTACAGTTCTGTTCAAAATGAAGAATTTAATTTGGGTTGGGATGAGGGAAAGTAGGAAAGTGATATCTTGACAGGCCAAAAGCGTTCTGTTGCACCTTAATGTAACCCTGGCCCCTCTTGAATGGAATTACAGAGGTGTTGCTGAGAACAATAATTATTGTGCTCAGTCCTGAGTAATTGCTGAAATTTAGGTGTCTTGTGATGTAAAAGAGATCATATTTGTGATGTACTGGTCCCCTCTGGCCTTAGAGCCTATGAGTAATTTGAAGTCAGCAGTGTTACACAGATGGTCCTGAAGGAAGAACAATAACGTATGATTTATGTATGAAGCAGAAAAGGAATTTAATTTGTTCTTCCAGTTATTACCCAGGATTGACAGAGAAATCTTTTTCTTTGTGTGTTCAAGTAAGCAGTTGAGTGAATACATCAGAAATAAATTACTTAAATAGAAATGGTCTATCTTTGCACAGTTTGTTTAGAAGAATAAACTGCATTTGATTTATGAGTTGCTTGATTTGAGGCTTCTTCAAAAAAGTAGGCTCTCTGCCTTTTTCTTATCTATTAGGTAAGTCCCCTTGCTACAGAGAGCAAAGATATTCCTACAGGAAATGCAAATGAGAAAACAGTATTTAGTTTTAGTTGTTCTTTTATTGAATTATAATACACAGTAAAAACTACTACTTTTTTGTGTAGCAGATAACTTGATGGTTTTGTGTGTTAATTATGTATCATTTAAGTTTTTGTCTAAATTTTACTGCAGTGTTTCCAATCCCTTTATGTCTCGGAGAAGATTTTGCCCCTCTTAAATGTTGCCTGCCTATGTGTCTGTATATACCTGTATATAAACACACACATGCAAGCCTCTCTATTTAGGTTTCGTAAACATATAAATTGTTGGTGTTTCTACTAGTCTTGTAAAACAACCTCTTTCCCAATTTAGAAACACATTAAAAATAGTAATTAATAGTATTAATATTAATTAATAGTAATTTGCGCTTAAAGTGGTGAGAGGTTGTGTTGCTTGTTTGACAACATTGAGCTGTCAGATAAGAGCAGTTGGAGTTGTATTGCTGAGAGATCTTTAGGAAAATGTTCTACAGCGACATGTTCCCACTGAAACATTTTCTGGGATTATTTTTGGAAGTTCTAAGCTTGTATTAGTATTTAAAGGGAACATCCTCTTCCAAGAAGTTCTAAAATATGACTTTTCCAGGGGCTATGAGCTATCTCAGTTTGCTGTTAAATATTTTCTTCGCTTAATTTCTTTTCCTTTGAAGTTCTTCTATATTACTGAGTAAGGTGTTTTGTCACTAGCATCAAGTCCACTTCTCTATTGATTAGTCACTGGATCTCCCCCACATGCCTTGAAGGTGTCCTCTGATTTTTATGTAATATATTTCTAAGCTTCTTCATCTCCTCTGAGCTCTGGCACTACCTACTGTTAACTTACACTATAAACAAGTTTCTTTCCTTCCTGTTGTTAGCCAGTAAGGATAGTAATGGGTTCTTAGGCTGAAATGTTGTGCAGTTGTTAATTGTAGCAGGTGAGGGCTGTGAGGTGCTCTGCTATCAAATGGCTTTTAAAATTATGAAACTGGGTAGATACTGGCTTCACAGCTTCCAAAATTTGCTCTCAAACCATTTCAACATGTGCAGCATAGCAAGTTAATGTTCCAGAAAGCAAATTCAGATTCAGCAATGAGGCTTTTATTTTAGCACACTAAAATCTTCCTGAAGCTGGGAGAGTGGCTGTGTTTTTGAACATCTTGACTCATAATACCTCAAATTTGTTATTGAATCAGTGTTTTTGTCCAAGAGCTCTTCTGTAGTTTATATAGTTAAGTGTTACAGAAGGGAGAAGAGGTTCCTCCTTCTAGTAGTGCATTTGGCAGCCCAGGATCATCATTATCCTTAGAGTGATTAAAAACCCCATTCCTTTGCCAGTGCTCTAAAATATATAGCAACTTTTTACAAGTTGTCAATTCCCATGTGCCCACAGTTAACATCAAGATGTTATTGCAAAGAATTTGGTATTTTTGCCATTGATTGCACTGCTGTGACTAATAAATATTGCTGACTATTAGAAGCTGCTTTTGCTTCTGTGCTGTGCCTATCACCTCCTTTTCAGAGTTACAGATGCCTCTTGAGGTTTTTATCCAGACTCTATCCAGGTCACTGTTCTGGAGTGTGAGTTTGTCAGTAGTTGCTGGCTTCCTTCCATTCCTTAGCTCGGTAGAGATCACCTAAAGGCAGGTCTGTGTTTTTACCTTACTGACACTTTTGTACATCTTGAGGAGATGGAATTGGGTTGAGGTGTTTCAGTTTCTCTTGGTGAGTTTCAGTTTTATTTGAAGTACTGATCTGGCTATTTAGGCTTTAAAAGCAACATGCTTCATTCACCGTGGAGTGAAAGGCTAACTTTGAATCTCCACACTAATTTCAGTGTTTCTGCACTCAAATTTGGCTCTTGGCCAGCTGTATAGATCCATCTTGATTAGAAGAGAGATGTAAGTGAAGAGCTTAGTTTTCACTTACCAAGTCCCCAGTAAGTCTACCGTCCCCATGGTAGGATCATAAAGATTCCAGTGGTCAAATATGTGTGTATATATAAGTTTCTAATGTATTTTCCATGAAGAAAATGAGAGACTGCCCTCTATTAGAGGATTTATTTTGGCAAAAATGGAACTTTTTTCAGTCTGTTAAGGATATTTTAGAATAGAAGACTCCAGCTCTTGCAGCTACACATCATGGCATGATGGTAAAAAATAAGGGGATTTGGGATTTTTTTTGTCTCTCTTGTTTCCTATTTCAGCAAGGAGATGTGATTCTAGAGGCAGAGTAGGTTTTAACTACAATGTAGTAACTTTTTGTTCAATCACTGTCTGGTGTTCATAACAAACTATGTATGAGAGCTGCTTATCTTTTTGGTTTGCTGTTTTTTCCCCAGGGTTCAAGTTAGGGACACATTGGGAGTGGGCAGGGCAGAAGCAGACGAATGGTGTTCAAGAAGTGTTTTATTCTGTTTCTACCATCAACCTCATCTCCTGTCTCCATCTCACTCCTGCATACATGTTAAACATGGAGAACTAAAATGCTTTTCTACCTCTGATCTACATTTCTTCCTGCCTTGGATGTGGGATGTGCTGGTTTTATCACATCTTCCCTCAGACAGATGGTGAGAGGAGGTGTGGAAAAGTGAGCTGAGGTTGGGGTTTGTACCATGTGATGTTTACTATAGCCACTTTAATACAGGTTAGCTGATACATGGCAAGACTGTGATTGCTGGGGTTAGGGAAAACAGGGGTATGGAGCATTTCTCCACTTCCTTATTAGCTTGTGTCCAGTTTAAAGTGCAGTAATGCTGTTCAAGGATTGGGTTAGATCAGGTACCATGGTTATCAAAGGTCTGGTGTATGCTTCTAAATGCGTTTTACTATTTTGCTGCTTCTCTGAATGCTGATGTACTGCTGTAGCCATGAGTTTTTACCCAAATCAAAGTAAGAAAATAGGTCCGGAAAGGACTCAGATCTCCATCCTTGTGTCCTGAGCTTGGAAGCCTTCAGGCTGCAGCCTGAGAGACCTGATGCCTTTTTTTTTTTTGGTAATATCTTACAGGTGTGTTTTTCTCATACAAATGAAGTGGTGTGCTACCAAAGATTCTCCATCTCTTGTGCTGTCTCTTAAATTAGTGTATCTTCAATTTTGAGGTAGAATTTCAGTCTTTAATATCACTATTGTTTGCATGAAAAAGTATTTCTTTATTTGATCTGTACCTTGGGGACTTAATTTAAAACATTCTGTACACAGAAAGTCTTAGCTCATGTCTTAAGTGTTCTCGTGGGAGCACTTGGAGGTATTGCTGCATGTTTGGCTGTGAGCGTGCAGGCAGATTGACTCATTGATTAAATCCACCTTCTTGTGTGTGCAGGCACACAAATAAGCACTCTGTGTGCATATTTCATGAACTCCTTTCAAGGAGAATTTTATTTCATCTCCTTTGAGACAAATCTATCACCCTGGGAACACAATACCAGGGATATTTTGTGTGTGTAGTTTTATTCTTTCAAACCTTCCTTTTTGTGAAATGACTTGTGATGGACTTAGTTACAATAGCCAGAAGGATGGATTTTGTCTTTTAACATCCTTTGTCCTGTACTGAACAGTGCTTTAACAGGAAAGAAAATTGCTTTTGCTTCTCTTTGTGTAACGTGGTTATCAAAAAGAAGTATTTTAGAAATACAGTGTACAAGGCAGCAGAAGAAAGGCTGTATGTGTTGTGTATAATATGTTGCAGCAATGATAGATTAAATGCCTTACCTCTGTCTAGAATCAAAATGCAACTGTAGAAAACATAAAATACATTTTTAATCTAGCATGGTGCCTAAACCATTACGAAGGACCTTAATGCAGACTTGATATTTTTACTCACCCTCTTCCTTCTCCAACAGTCAGTGCAATGAAATAAACATATGTCTTCTGACCTTTTGTCTCTGTTACTGAGCTTGTACTAGAGACTTTTGCATTGGTGTGTTTGGTTTGTTTCTTTTGTTTAATGTTACCAAAGTGCTGAATTTTCTCATACAAGCAGTAAATTTTTGAGGGCATCAATTTCTTTTGTTGAACTGTAGCTGCCCCAGGTTTATCCACAGAACAGGAATGTGTCCCAGTGAAGTTCTTTTAACTGGAAGCATGTGTTCAGTGTCTGGATATCCACAGAGGCTGTATGATCTGGATACTAGTTTTGCTTGATAAATTAAGGCAAAGATTGCAGGCTGAGGCTACAGTATTTAGTCTCCCCTTTTCTGTCCAGGATTTTCTCCCTTGCCATCTGAGTGAACTGGAAGTAGTTTGTGTAACTGCTGTAAAGGACTGAGTAATAGCCAGACTTCTCTTGATCTTGTTTAGCAGGACAGGTTTTCCAGATCGATTGTTTATAAAATGAGATTTCTGACATCAGCATAGATTGCTGACATTTGTTAGAAAGCATTTGGTGGTGGAAATGTGCTGCACTGTATTTAGTTGGGTGGACACAAGTATCATGCTTTCTATTTGCAGCTTCTAGGAAAACTTTTCCAACCAGATTTTGGAAGTGTTTCAGCTTGCTGATAAGGCCAGATACATTGTCTTGAAAAGAAACTTCCTTAAATCTGCAAGTAGTCTCCTGTTTTGTGGGTGACTGGCCTATTGGAGCTCCTTCCAACTAGAAATGCTTATAGGAAGTGTAACCTTTGGCTGACAAGACATTCTGCTGAAGTTCACCTACAAGCACATTTTGGCTCAGGAGACAGTGTGTCTAGCCAACAGGAATAATCTCAGCTGTGCTGGACCAGCATGTCAGCTTCCTATCCACAGAGCTTGGAATCTCATCTGGGGCAATCGCAGAAATTGAAACCATGTTAAATCTTGCTTGGTAATTGTATTTCCCAGTAGCAGCTGGGTGTATTATCTTTTAGTGAAAATCCTTTCCAACAATGTTTTGTAGCAGTTCTTGGCTTAACCAAGTGGCTTATTATTGCTTGATAAAACAGCTAAGCAGAAGTTTTCCAGGAATTTGGATCACTACAGGTCTATTCTATCAATCTGTTTTCCAGAGCCTGAAAACTGAGATTCATTCACACGAAGTTTAAATGGCTTCAGTATGTTGCTTGTAAACTCATTAATTCTGTCTTTATCAGTGTATCTGGTTTCTCTTTTCTTGAATAGTAGTTTATAAATATGTGGGGTTTATAAATATGTCTTTACGTCCAACTTTTTTTCCATGAGATCATGATATGGAGCTTTGTTTTTGATTTTTGATTTAAAGTTGGAAATGTATGTCTGTTTCTTAGTAGAAATCCTAAGCATTTAAGAATTTTTAATTCCTTACTCTTGGTAACTTGATTCAATGTGTCTTTGCCTTAAGCATAGGTTCACAAACATAATGAATATGTTTCCACTGAGACTTCCCTTGACTAAAACAGGTTGGCAGTAAACGTTAAATTCTACCAGTCTTCAAGTGACAGTGATGTTTTTCCTGTTTGGTAAAGATGAGACAAAAAATTAAATTTTTCCAAAATTTTGATAAATTCTTAAGTGCATTTGTATTTTGGAATTAAGGCAAATGCAGTGAATTCTTAATTTTTAAGTAGTGTGAAACACCTTTGCAAGGGAAGAGTTGATCTATACACGAAAACATTATTATTTTTAATTAGTTAATTGCAGTTTTTGTTGAATGAAAATATTGCCATAGCAGGTTAACTTTAATGTTGTAATTGATAGAGAAAATAATACTTTTAAAGGTTGTCTTATAGAGGAATTAAATATTGGATTGGTGTGCTTTCCACTTTTGCTTGTGAATAAAGCCATTAACACCATGGCTGATAGCTCTGGAGACTTTCAGAATGCACTAAGAAATAGATTTCTGCTCTGTAGAAGTCTGGGTTTCTTCATCTCAGGAAGCTTAATTTGTCAACTTCTTCACAAAAATGTTCACATGTTCATTGCTGTATGAAGTGAAACTCAGAAACAGCAATGTTTTGAGTAGATGGTATGTCTAAAAGAAACTTCTCTTTCTCCTGAGTACCTGATCATGCCGTGTGATTCTACTTTAAACAAGAGGAATTGGATTTTCAGTATCTCTCAGATTAAAATTCCCATATTCAGGGAATATTGTTTGAGGTGAGAGCAGGCAGTAGATGTTCTAACACAAGTCTTGCTGCTTCTTTGGTTATAAAACAGATTTCCACAGCTCAGCTTATGCAAAGGACCTTACCTATATTACTTTTCTTTGCCTGCTTGTAATTTACCAGTCAGCTGTTAGACAAGAGAACAGTGAGGATCATTCATTTCTTCAAAAGCAGCTTAGCTGAACTAGCACTACATGTCTTGCATCATTTTGTTTTTAAATTCGGAAGTGTTTCAGAATATAAAAGGTCCTTTTCCTTTGAGTTGTTGTCCACGAGATTCCTGTCACATTTAATGAGATCATACATGTCTACCTCTTACTTGCAAAATGGAAATTTCTGAACATTATGGAAATGCCAGACAATTTGTTTTTGCTTGCTGAGACCAAAATCTAAATGCTAAAACTGAGAATTAGTTAATCAATAAAGAACAAACACTTGCACTGTGCAGGGAAGGCTCTGAAGTGTTTAAAATTTCAGCTTTACTGAACTTTCTCATGGGAGATGTTTACTAGTAGTATTAATTTGCATTTTGTCACTTTTAAGTTCGGCTTGTATGGTGGTAAAAATGAGCTTTCAGTTGCTTATGGCACATTCTGTTGCTTTCCAGACAGGGTGGCAATCATTGCTACTAACAGCAGGAGTCTGAAAATTGCGCAGTGTAGGTAACACTTGTGGAATGTGTCTGTGCTGGACACTATTGAAACTTGCTTCAATCCAAGTGTTGGAAAGAGGAGTTTGGGGAGGGGAAGTATACATTGCATATATGCCCTCATATTCCTGAGTGGTTAAGAATGGGATAGGAAGAAACATATTTATGCTTAAACAGCAAAACGCAAAGGGAAGTAATTTTCTGTTTATGCAGACCAACAGTGGATTACTTGGCTTAAACTTCCTTAAAACAGAACTCTGAGACTGTTCCTTTCTGCATAAATCATTATATGCTGGCCTTTGCTTATAGTCAAATTAGTAACTTTCCGTTTTGAGGTTGAGCTGTCTCCTGTGCTCTCTTGGAACTGCTAATTCAAATTATATTGTAGTGTAGATACATGATTTTGTTTTGTGCTGAGATGTTTAATCAATGGTGAGGTATGCAGTGTCTGTGAGGCTGAATTTTTCCTCTTTCCTCCTTTTTTGGTGTATTGTATATTAGTTTCTTTAAAGAACAAAAAAGAGGGGGGGAAAAAGCCCAAACCACTTTTCTTTTCTTGTTTCTTGTAGGTTTATGGGTGTCTGTGTGCATAAAGGACAGCTGCACGCTCTTACTGAGGTAAGACTATTTCATAATATACATACTGAATATGAAATATTCAGTTCTCAGGACAGATTCTGCAATCGCCATTCACCTTGAGTGAAGTTTCTTTTATGGTGACTGGTGAGTTATTCACTCACTATTTGCTATGCTAAGGGAAGACTGCAGAATCAGTCCTCAGAACTCCACTCACAGCCCTCGTATGTCTTTTCTCCTCAGAAGCACTTATTGGGGTGAAAAAAAATCACAGTAAGGACATAAAACTTCACTGCTAATGTTCTAAACGAGAGATGTGCACTACCACTGAGTTGCCCCGCAATATTGTTTCAGTGGCATTGTATTGTATTTAAGTCTTATTTATACTCCAGTTGTACATTTTGCAAGTGAATCTATAACATTTCAGCTGGGTCATGTTATTGTATTCAGTCCCCACCACTTTCATATTACAGCTTAATCTGGGTACCATAAAAAGGAATTATTCCATTGCCCATGTACCCTGGCCAAGATCTGGGTATCAAATGTGAAGCTGAAGTTTCCATTCATATGAGTTCCCACCCAGCTTTATTGGGTTGTGTGTTTAATCCCCTGTAAACTGCTCAGGGAAAACAAGAAGAGAGCATTCTCTTGTTAGGAATAGTGTTGCCTGTTTCGAGTCAAAATCAATAAAATGCTTTGCCTGTTGTATTGGTTTGAGTACAGACTGAAAGGAAACTCATTGTTTGTAACGTTAATGTTTCTTATTTACTTCTGTTTTGTAGGAACTCAATTAAAAGATGAACCCTTTCCCACCCTCCCAAAGACAAGTCTGTTATTAATTAGCAATTTAAGCAGGTTCCTGGTATGGTGTGCTTGCCAAGAACTGCTGTAAAATGAGGAGACCGGGGAGCTGTATGCCAATTAGCAGGATATGTGTCACCATCACTTTCTGTAACTTACATATGCAACTCGGAGGCAAAGATGCACATATGTGGGCAGTGAATTTCTTCACCTTCTGGGGTGACAATTTTGCAGTTCTCATTCTAGCTGCTATTGGAGCGATGCACTCTGGTTCAGTGTCTGTATTTCTAGTGGAGCAAAGGTAAAGACACTTCCAGAAGTTTCAAGATACAGCGTGTGTGAGCACTTTGCTATGAGAGGGACAGTTTATTTGGGGTTTTTTTGTCTCCCTGTGCTCAGTAGAGGAAACATTTCTAAGATGGCCGATCAAGTTCTTCAGGCAGGCTTTGCTAACATAATTGCTGATTTATCAGGGAGGTTTTGGGTCATTCCACTCACTAAACATTATCGTGGAGCTTCATAATGCTTTATCGTGCTAAAACTTGGAAGATTTTGCTCAATGTGGGGTTTTTTGTTTGGTTATTTTTTTTCCCTTCCTTCACAGCAGTTGCTTACCATTTAAATAACCCTCCCCACCCAAAAAGCCAAGAAAATGAAAACAGCACAGATGCTTCCTCATAGTGAGCTAACTTTGTAGCTGCTGCTTTGTTCAGCTATTTTTGAGTTCTTGGCAAGCAAATAAATCTAAGAAAGACTTCAAAGAATAACTTTTTATAGTTATAATTCAGAATAACAGAAGAGATTCCTGAAGCATCTTGAGACCAAAAAGGAAAAATTTCAGACTGAAGAAGTTTGCTGCAACATTTTGAGAAACAGAATAGCTTTAGTGACATATTATAAAAGTATAATTAGTGATTACTGCTTTTCTTCTGTGTACAAAGGGGGACATTTAATGCCTTCAGTAGGAAAATCCATGACAGAAATCGATGTTGTAGGGAATCCACACACAATTTTGCCCAGTACCATAGCTATTCCTTGATTTTAGAGAGCTTTTAAAAGTTAAAAACTGTTTATGTTCCAAATTGGTGGAATTCATTGTCTTTTCTAGCAACGGTAATGGCATTTTTCATCTTCAAGTGTGTGTAGAGTAACAGTTGAATTCTGAAGACTTCTGGAGGTTGGAGAAGGGGGCTGAAATGATGAGCTGAAGGAGTTATTAGTAAGACAGACAGGGTGAATCACCAGTTCAAATATAGCCCAGGAGGATAAACAAATCAGCCACTGTCTCGTGGCTTTTTTCAGCTTGTGGTCCAGAAAGGTGGCCTCCTTGCTTCCAGTGCTCAGCATAATTGACACCAGCCTGGCACTAGAAGTGCTCAGAACTTCTGCCAGGGTTTCACTTCTTTGGAGATGAAACTGTTGATTCAGAGGCCCGTTGGTCAATAGGTGTCTGAGTCACTGCAGGGAGAATCCTCTCACGCTCGCCTGTGCTGGACCTGTTCTGTAAGGAGCTTAATTATCCCCTCTTGTGTTTTGAGAGTACAGTTGATGATATGCCTATGTAAAAGGGATAGAGCATCACTTAGAGCTTATGTCTGAGGGCAGCATGATGGGAAATCATGTTTGTTTTATATTTTTTTATATATATATATAT
>VWZT01012513.1:39076-85552 GCA_013397055.1 Pachycephala philippinensis
TATGTTTCCATAACAGAAGAAGTTAAGAACTTGTGCCAAATGTTCGGTGACTGGATTTAGACAACTTGTACTATTAAAAGGCAAGGCAACCACAAATGGTGTTAGAGGAGCCTTGAGGATTTTGTAAGCCTGTTAAGGAGCTACATTAGTAATATGCAGCACTTTGTTTTTGGAAGGCAGAGTTTGAAGCATTACAGATTTCTTTTCTTGCATGTTTACAGACACAGGAGGCTTAAACACAGGAGTCGATCATGCAGAGCAGGTTTTTTGCTTGGGGAAGGTGTTGATCCTATGTATGCCTTGGGATTTTCCCTTTTGGCAGCGTTGTTTTAATTTTCCTCTCTCAAGTGGCTTTTGTTTTTAAAACTCTTGAGCAAGAGGCAGTTTCTGTTTGTTTTGTTTTGGTTTTTTTCAAAATAAGAATGGAATTGCTTAATTATAGACTGCACTAGGACTTTGGCCTTATTCTGAATCCAGTCTTATCAGTTTTGATAATCCAATATTGTTTTTGAAGTTCTCAAGCCAAGAAGCTATGCCTCTTCTGAAGTAATTCGATATCCGTAGATTGGCAGAACAGCTTAGACTACCAAGGACCTCTATTCCTGCAAGAACTAAGTTAAGAAACATTTAAGGAAAGCAAAGTAAATGCTTTAATAGGTGTATCACCCAGATGAGCTGGCAGGCATTAGACTGCCTCACTAATGTTGAGCTCATGAGCACAGATTTGTCATGCTTGTTTTCTCTAAAACCAGAAACTGGGTATTCCTTTTTCAGCATGTAGCTCTAATCTGAAGCTGCTGGTTTGTTTCTTTAGCTACAGGAATCTGCAGTGCTTCCTGCTGTACTCACATGCCTTTCCAAACTAATTCCAGCCTTTCCCTCAAGCTTCTCTATGTTTTCCAGCCACTCTCCTAATCTGACAACTCTCTTCACTTCCATTTCCTGGCACACAGCAGCATCCTAAGTCTTGGAGAAACTTGCATAGTAGTAGAGTGTCTGGTATCAGCATGAGATGCTGCTAAACATTCAGAGGCCAGATGGGAGCTGGTGCCAGGTGAGCAGACAGCGTGTGCTCAGGGGACATGGAGCCTGAGCCAGTGGGGAACAGCCATGGCTCAATAGCAGTTGTGTATGATTTTATCCCATACACGTTTACCATGGAATGGCTGCATGAGCAAACATCCATTTTAGATGAGAGGCAAACAAATTTATTTGTGTGTTGTAGGTTTTATAGACCTGTACTATTATATTGAAGCAGATAACATAGCAGCATGAAGTCTAGCATATAAAAGCCACTTAATACCTTCTTGCAGATCTTGAGTTATTTGTTGAACTCAGTTAAACAGGTTTATCTGAATTTCTAAGAGACAGGGCAGGCTAAAATCATGTTATAATTAGATGTATATTTATATATGCACAGAATGAGTCATACACCTTGATAATTCCTTCTTGAAGGAAAAGAAAGCCTTGGCAGTTGTGTGTCTAGAAGATGAGGAATGGAAAGTAATTAAGTGTTGATTGGGATATCTTGAAATTGCAGTGCTTCGGGGACAATAGTTAATTGTTGCAACAGAAGTTTTATGGCTGTTAATTCATACTGGATGATAGTAAAAATGTGTGCAAATGCACTGCTGCCACAATCTGATTGCTCACTGTGGGATCTGACATGCACTGGGGCTTTCTCAGGTAGAGAGCAGGGTTGTTGCAGTGTGATAGGAGCATGTGGTAGGTGATGGAGGGGTAGGACAGTATTATTTCAGCTAGCACCTGGATCTGCTGTCTGCCTGACACGCTCTCCTGAAATCTTTCAGATTTGGTTCTTGCTGGTGAATTGCAGAGTCAGACTCTTGGAACATCTAATACCACACTGGATACTTGGGGTGGAATCAGAAGGACTGAGTGTAGCTGGGCAGCCATGGTTTTCAGTGCTGTATATGTGTCAGTGGGACAAGTGCTAAAGCTCATCTTAATGAAAATGCCCATGTCCTTTTAAGA
The DNA here is from genome assembly GCA_013397055.1 of Pachycephala philippinensis. Taxonomy (NCBI): domain Eukaryota; kingdom Metazoa; phylum Chordata; class Aves; order Passeriformes; genus Pachycephala; species Pachycephala philippinensis. Next base: position 41,072 of record VWZT01012513.1, read on the forward strand.
GAGAAGTTTTTTTCAGTAAGTTCTTCTGTGATAACTGAAAACTTCCCTTCTCTGCTTTCCCTCCCAACAGCAATCATTTAAGTAAACTATAAATGCAGTTAGTGGAGTTTCAGGTTTTTGGAGACCTTCATTTTTTAGCATTTTTTTCTTTTTTACTTTTGGAGATAACATTGATTAGAAAGAAAAAATATTAAAAGCTTAAAAATCTCAGAATTCTTTCAATTGTGCTGAGTTGCCCTTTTACAAGGAATAGAAAGGAAGTTCTGAAAGCAAGATTCTTCTGAAATATAGCTTCACAAGCAGAATGTATCATTAGAAGTATTTCGTTGTTCTTTCTTTTTTCCTTCCCTCAGTTCTTGGTCATCTTTCTGTGGAGGGCCTTTGACCCTAGAATAGAGAAAACCATACAGACATCACTTAGGTCTCCTCTTCTGAAGCTTTATGCTACAACTGAAATCGTAGTCATACATTGCCCTCTACATGGCAATTGCACACTTGTGAGAGTTTTAAAAAGGCCTGAAATACCATTCCTTCCTTTATCCCTCCTTTCCTCATCTCCTGTAAGACTTGCTAATCCCTGCTTTTGTTCCACCAGTGTGATTCATATTGTTTGAATAACTTTAGTTTTACTCATGTACCACTACAAATATTTAACTCAGCTTTGGGGATGGCAGTAGGCCGTCAGCTCTAGAGAACTTGGTGTCTTTGGAACTGTAGTTCCTCATTCTGCAAATATTTCGTGCAGCAAAGGAATTGTTCCTGCCTTAGGTATTACCTGTTTACCAGCTGACATTTAGTTCCTGGATAAGTTGGCTCCAGTGGTTGTTTCCAAAAAAAAAAAAAAAAAAGAGAATAGCTGTAGTGTGAAGTTGATAAGCCTGAGCTGGGAGACAACTGAAGTGAAAATTACAGTTGTGTTTAAGGTGGCACCAGGTAGAAAATTAAAAGAAATTAAAGGATTCTCATTTTCATCCAGTTAGAAAATATTACTTATTTGCTGGATACTGCTGTCCAATTTCTAGCAAAAAACCCCAGCAATTCAGAGAATTATTAGGGAAGCCCTTGAATTAACGTAAGATAAAAGGTTTAGGTACTACCTAATGTGTTCAGTGAAGCCATACTGAGTAGAGGCTCCCAGATCAGTTTGTATTCCTTAATATCTTGTACTTATCTAATGCTTGTGCATTACCTCCTCATGCTCGTTTAAATCTTTCTTAGACGCTTTATATAGTCCTTCTGACTGAAGTATTGAAAAAAGAAAACTCAGGAGCAAAAAAGCAGAGGGGTGGGAGAACTCTAAAGGTAATTTTGTCCTTTATTTCTCCTCAGATTTGGGACCTAATTCTCCTCCATTTTGGTCTCATTTGCATACATAAAGCATCTTCCTTGAATGTGTTAGAGGTCTTGGGTAGTATGTAAAGTTATTTGGTTTATGCTTTTGTGGCACTGGTCACTGCTCTGACTTTCTGGAGGAACAAAATGAGTGACAGTGCAAGCTTTCTCTTGGATGTTTCTGTTGCCAGCTCTGGAGATACAGAATATACCTGTTAATTGTAAATCTCCTTGCTTTAGGGGACTGAGTCTTGATACAGAATAGTTTAAAAAAAGAGGGCATTTACTTTGGAGTAACTTTAAAAAAAAGATTATCATGCGATGATGACAAAAGATCTTTTGGATGACTTTCAACAACTGACAGCCGGAATTTTTAAATGCCTCCTGGCTGTAGGATGCAGCAGAAGGACTGTGGTTTAAACTTTATAAGAACTCTAAGTATGCGTAAAATTCTGCAGATTAAATTGATCCTTGTGATCTCTCAGCCAATGAATAACATGACCTGTGGATTAATACTGCAATAAACCTCTACTTGCAGACTCTATCCTTTTTGTCCGTAGTTCAGATACTTTTTGTAGCATTAATTGGAGCTACAGCTTCACTTTATGAAAGAAGCGTTCTTTCAGTGGTGCTGTACTAGTGGTGGAAAGTAACATGCAGAGGCAATCTGGGCCTTCACGGGTGTAAAACGCAAGCACCAGAGGAGTGAGTTCAGCCCTATTGAAACTATGTCAGAGGCATTGAGTCATCTGCTAAACTATGGTTACTTTGTATCTTTCCTAGAATGGACTTGAGTTTTAGACCTGGATATATTTGGTTCCAGGAATATGTGCTCTGGTGACAAGAATGGTTATGTGGTGTAAAACTAGAAGTATCTATTGCTATTATTTGCTTGACTTTTTTGCTGCTTTTGTCGTAAGACTGCAAGTCCAGCCAGCACATATCCATGTTATTTCCTCTGTTAATTTGGTTGTTTGGGTTTAGCTTTTCCGGTACAGGAGTCATTAAAGTTAGACCTTGCATATGCTTGCCTCAGGGTCGAGAGAAAACCATTCACTCAGAGCCCAGGGATTTGACCTCTAGAGAAGAGTAATGGTAACCTTGTCTGATGAAGCAGTAGTTAACACTCCCCATTAATGACTGTGTGAGAATTCAATGTAGGACCTGAGAAGAGCAAGGTCATGGCAGCAGAAGTAAATTTTAAGACAGAGTGGGAAAATAGCTCAGGTGTTAGGAAGACTAGGCTAGTTTGTAATGTAAAAGGTGAGAAATCATTCCATTTCATTGGCGCTGTTTTTTCCAGCACTAAATTAGAATGACTGGATCATGAGGTGTCTCTTAGGGCTGTTTGCTTTCTGTATAGTGCTTTTTTCTCAGAATCACAGAATGGTCGAGGCTGGAAGGGACCTTTGGAGGTCACCTGGTCCAGCCCCCCTGCTCAAGCAGGGCCACCTGGGGCTGGTTGGGGCTGGTTGCCAAGGACCTTGTCATAGAATCACAGAATGGTTTGGGTTGAAAGGCACTTTTAAAAATCATCTGATTCAAACTCCCCTGCCATGGACATGGACACCTTCCAATAGACCAGGTTGCTCAAAGCAATTATAAAACTCCTGATTCTTTAAAGTGAAAAGTTTTGGGATGTGCTTCAGATTTCTTATATTAAAGTTTAATTTTTAGCTTTTGCTTAAATTTTTGTGACAAAACAGAGAGATCTATAAATTTGAATATTAAGTACATGTATTGGTGTATGTATCTGACAAGTTATTTGTTTGATACTACATGTAGACCTTGGGCTTACTTTTTTCTGTGTCACTTGCAAAATGATTTCTACTACATCTTTGATCATTTTGAAATGCAGTTATAATTCTTTTTATCAACTTGGTTCAGTGCAGACACTTCCCTTCATGTCTTGATTGTTCATAATAGAATTTAAAAAATACTTGTCAACACTCGAGCCATATTTGGTCTTATTTTTGCACTCTTCACAACATATGGACTGTCAATTTCAGTTTTGCTGCAACAGTTCACTTAGGTTCTCAGTTTGATTTATAAAAAGTGGCTGAATGCACTCTCAGCAAATGTAGTTGCTGGCTTGACAGCCAGCTCTACCTCATCCTTTTTCTGTGCTATGCAAGGCATCAAATTGTTTCATCTTCGAAGCAGTGTCCTTTCTCCTCTGGTTTTATTCTCTTCAGAGGAGTACAGCATGTCTCTCTTAACCCTGAGAGATCCCCATATGAAAGACACATACCAGCTTGCAAAACTGAAAGAGACCCATTCCTGTGCCCTTGATCCTGTCAAGAAGCACAGGTACCTCTAGAAGCAGCCATGCCCTGATTAACTGGAGAGTGCTAGACTAAACCAGCTGTACTGGCTTAGTGGGAGGGGTGTCTGCTCTAACTATATTTTTTGAAAGGGTGCATGAGAAAGCAACAAAAACTAAAATTCTGTTTTCAGTGACAGTTCAATATAGGTTATCAACTCTGAGAAAGCTGAGTGGGGGTCAAAAGAATGTGAGCACCTTCATCTGTTTTGTCAGCTAAAGGTGTCTCATTTTTGTTAAAATGATTCTGTAGACACTTGGACTGAGCTTGTTCCAACAGCTGAAGAGTTGCAGACTCTGGCAGCCATCTCTACCTTGTGTATGAGATCTGAGTCAGGCTGATGAAAGGTAGGTGTTAACCTGACATCTGTATGCGCCAGTGGATGCAAAATCAAATCTAAACATGGTACATGTAATAAGTATGTTAGACTGTTCAAAGTAAGTGGAGTTTAAAAAGCTTGTAGAAAAGGGAGTTGGGTGGTGGTATTTGGAAAATGTCACACTGTTTAAACCTTACGTTGTGACTTTAAGGCTTCATGTATTATTTTGTAACAAAAAAAAAGCAATGTGTCTAAGAGTGAAGTTTAGACAAAGTACATATTCTTTACTTTGTTTATATGATTTTCCTTGGGAACCCAGTATTTTTGTGGATTTGTTAAAAAGAAAAAACATTTCAGTCCCAAACACAGCTTGATGTGCTGCACATACCAAAAAAGTCCATTTAAAATCACACAAGGGGGCCTGGCTTTCAATGACAGGAGGCAGGAAATTTAGTATTCTGACTGAAATTCCATCTCAGTTCATACTCTTGCAGCTTCATGTTGTGGCATATGTGGTGTGCTTGACCCTTTGGTTCTCTCTCCAGCAAAAATGATACAGGTCTCCACAGGAGTTTCAGCTAAGCCTCTCTGATTTGTAGCTTTGCAGTTTTGAGTGCTTAAATATCAAAAGTCAGGTTTTTGGAAAGCATGTAAAGGACTTTATTTAAGTTAGGTGATATTTCAAATTTTTTCCCCCTACATCTGATGCTTACTTTTTTTTTTTTTTTTAATGATTGAAAGCTAACCATCTTGTCTGATTGCTGTGATCAAAGACCTGGGTTTCCAGAAAAACACTTAACAGAGCATTTTTAAAAAACCTGTTTGGGCAGGTTGTACCTAGTCACACAGAATGCAGGGGCCTTCATTTTGGTAGGAAATTCATGCTGCTGTACCTGGTCACGACACTTGTTCTGAGGATGTAAAGGTGGAATCAATTCTCAAAAAGTTGCAGTAAAAACCTCAGTTACAGGAAGCAAAAAGCTGACAAAAATCTTGGCTTATGGAGGACACAAGCTGGCTTTACAGGCAGTCTGAGGTGGGAAGTGTTGGCAGGTCAGTTAAAGGAAAAACCTATTGTGGGCTCGTGGTGATCAGGTAAGTTAAACACACAGAGGACAACTCTCCAGACAAAGTCTGTGCTTTTACCAAAAGCAGATAAGCAGTGAAAGCTTAAGCTTAAATGTGAGCCCTGCATTGTGCTAGAGGCAGTGGGAAGCTGCTCAGATGCATCTGCACTGTGTGGTTAGGCGAGAAGGGTGGGTTCTCACAAAAAGAAAGTTCAGCTGTAAAAAGAACTATAATCAAAGACACTAAAGAAGTCCTCATGTAAAGGCAGAAGCCAAGGCTTTAAAAGTAAGAGTCTAACTTTAGGTGCACAGCCTATATTATGCATGCAGGTGCTAGATCAGAAGTGATGAGGAACCAGTTATTTCAGTGAGAACTTCTGGACGTGCAAGCTCTGCAATTCTAGTCTTTCTTAAATGCTTGCGTATGAGCTTAAGCACTCATAGTTAAACCTCCTTTTCTCCCCTCCCCCCTCCCCTTTATTTTTTGAAATTAAATCTTGGCTCTGCAGGCTATACCTTGGCTTTAATTATTTTCCCCTCCTCTCTCATAGGAGGATGATTGACTTGTTTTATGACTTCAGAGCCTGTAACAGTGCACAAGCAACTTTTATTCATTATTTTATTTGAGATAGGTGCATCTAAATATGTTGTGTTCTGAGGAGGGCTCGCTAAATATCTTGTTGGTGCTAACCTCTTCCTCCTTTTTAGAATGTCTCAAGGATAGACAAAAGATAAGAGGCAGATAAATGTTCAGCTGCAAACAGCAAGTTCCATTGTCTTATTCCTTCTCTCCCTTCCCCCCATGTGTGAGGCACACACATGCGGGTGGGTGCTCTGTGTGTGGGTTGTGTGGGTTTTTTGGGGAGGCGTTTTTAATATCTCTGTTTTGACACTCACTGTAAGCCTACTGGACCATTTACCATTGCCTCAAGCAAAAAAGAAAAGCATTTTGAATTTCAACCTCTGAATTCTTTTAGTGGTGGCTAGGTTAACAAGAGTGAGAAGATGTAAACTTCTCAACTATCACAGTGTGAGGGGGAGAGAGGGGAGGAGAACTGAATACTGTCTTGAGCATTAGATTTTCCTGTTACTTCTGTATATACAGAGATGCAGTCCAGATAGGTGCTGTGATGCTGGCTACTTCAGAGCCTGTAACAGTGCACAAGCAACTTTTATTCATTATTTTATTTGAGATAGGTGCATCTAAATATGTTGTGTTCTGAGGAGGGCTCGCTAAATATCTTGTTGGTGCTAACCTCTTCCTCCTTTTTAGAACTAGAATTTTCTTACATATTTTCAGTGAATTAAGTTTGTATGTAGTGCTTTCTTTTTCTTCCCCACTCTTCAGCTTGGATCCCAGGAAACATCCTCTTGAATTAACAAGTGTTTCTGTAGTTTCACTTCCTCATTTGGCTTTACTTCACTTTTAGTCAGAAACTGAGTTGTACAAGAAAATTCATTTAATGTTTATTTTTGCACACCACTATTAATAGAGGATCTTGGTGCCTTCTATAATTGCCAATAAAGTGTTTGAGCACCCTCAATTGTAAGTGGATGTGTTGAGCGGACGTGGGAGTGTTGAGGCTTGGAGAAGTACTCTGAAACAGCTCAAAAAAAGTATTCCTTGTGCAGAATTTAAACAAAGTTTGTACTATGATAGGTGTTCATGTGCTATAAGTTTGGTCTCAGTAGATCCTTGTAGCTGTTTCACAGACTTCAAAAAGTGAAGCAAAGGGGTTATTTTTCTGCCATCTCGCAGGCATATAATCTGTGGGCTGCTGCTGCTGGTATTTTAGTGGGGAGGGTGAGAAAGACCTTATTTAAATAAGAGGCTCCTTGTCAGGGATTGCAGCTTCTCGGCAGAACTGAGTCTAGTATGTTTGAAATGCTGTCAGTGTGGATAGAGCCTTCTGCTCTTAACAGAAGTGTTATTGTAGAGATGCTGTTTCTCTTGCCTGTGTCAGCAATAAGGTACTTTCTCTTCCGTGCCTGTGTGCTAATTTATGCCATATCCCAGATTCTTATCTGCACTGAGACTGGGCTCCACTTAGAATCCAAATGGTTGTGACTTCAGATTATAAATGCAGGGGTTTTTGTTAGGCCTTCTTTGCTTTCTGTTTTTTTCTACTAATATAATTACAGGAAAAATGGTTATCAAGGTCAGTTTGTATAGATATACTGGGAGTGTTTTCCGGTTCCAACAAAATAAGCTTATTTCCTGCAGCATTTCAAACCTGAGTATGAGTGAGCGTCCATAAAACTTCCTTCATCCGTATGGGTTGCAGCAGTGCATTGTTGCTATGTGTCTCAGCTAAAGCCTTACCAACAAGAATCTGTTTGTAGCAGCAGGCAACCAAGTGAACATTACATTTTGATTGAATGAAATGACAGAAAAGGACTAAATTCAGCATACTGACCATAAGAGCTGTTGGAATTAGAGAATTAAAGGAAGACAAATCTTGCTGTATTCTTTTCCATGCCAACGCTTGAATGTTTGGAATGCAACAAATGGTTTTCATTACAGCTCCTTCCTGAGTTAGTGCATGTTAATTCTTGTTTGCCCTTATAAAAGAAGCCATGCCTGTACATGCCTTTTCAGAAGGAGGAGCCAATGAATTAATCAATGCCACAACTGACACAGAAGAAGAAACAGAGGTAGATCTGTTGCATTTCTTGGCTTCTGGTTCTGAGTTCTGATGAGTAACCAGGTTAAGGCAGTTGACAAAGCTGACCCTCTCCTCTGTGAATAGCTGGCACTTTTAAAGTTTGTTTTAATCCTGTAATGGTTAACACCTTTAAAGAAAATACATAATTTTTTATTAAAGAACAGGATTGTTTGTATTGGTTGAAAAGCAGAAGAGAAATTGATTTTAGGTTACAGATTCTTTTCCTTTGGTTTTCAGGAACTGAGGAGCGGGAAAGTAAAGCGGCCTTTAGATCAGGACTTTTGGCTCTGCTTCTGTTCTTTCAATCAGGCTGTTTTTCCAAGCCACTTGTGGCCTTCTGATCCCTCATGAAGAAGTTTGGGCTTTGTTCTGAAATGTGTTTGCTTCACCTGTGTTCTCTTGCAGTACTTGTGTGTTTCTCCCTGGCAACATTGGTTAACCTGCTGATGAAAACGTACTCACACAGCCCACATTCAATATCCAACTTGTTCTGTTTCAATGATTGATTTATTTTGTTTGATGCAATCAATACATTAGATATTTAATGGAAATGGAAGGTTACTGCTCAGAGGTACTTGGGTCAGATGGTTTTGTAGATTTTTAAATTGTGGGATGTTTAACAAGTGGAGGTCTATGAACCAACTTCAAATTTTAAAAATGGTCAATTTAATCTCATAGTCAATCTCAGTGTATCATCTTTTAGTATCTTATATTGTAGTTTTGAACATACTCATATTGTCACAGCTGAAGGTAGTGAAAACAGGTTGGGGAAACTAGAAAACTTCCAGTCCTTCCACTGTAGCTAATTATGCCAGTTGTCACAGAAGGGTGCATTGGCTTGTACAGAAGCCAGAAGCCTTCAGAGTAGTCACTTAGAGACTGCAGAGTGTGACGGATGACTGTTAAACATATGAGAACTGAAGATGAGCTTGTGTCCTCCCTGAGACAGGTGGTTTAAAACTGGTTTTGAACTTCTACAGAAAGCTTAGTGAAAAGCTCTCAACTTTCTTTTATTAGGCACGAGTGTTACCTTCTTACTTCCAGCATTAGAAATGATACAAGTGTGCAAGCTCTGTCTGTTTTGACACTCTTCAATGCATTTGTCAATAGTGTCTGCAATATTTTATTTTGCTTTCCAGGTCTCCCTTTAGAGTACAACTTCTTGCTCTGGCTTTTGCTCTGCCATCTCTCTTGCTTTTCCATCCTGAAGGTGCTCCTGCCACAATTCTAGTTTCTCTTTTCTCCTGCGTCTCTACCTGTTTCTTCAATGGGCTTTTGCAGTATATTCATTTGTTGCTATCTCAGTGATTGTCTTGTCATGTTCTGGGTCCTTGGAGCTCCTACTCTTTACTTGCTTCATTTGGTTTGTCACCTTAAATGCACTCTCCACACCTACTTTTCTTAACCACTTAATGCCTTATCTTTGGGAACATTTGGCCTACAGTACAGGGGTGTCTTGTGGTTATTTGTTGCTTTTTAAATGGCAGGCAGTGACATTTAAAGTCATCTAAATAGCAGGCCAGCTTCTTTTTTCTGGCTTTCCTGTGCAGTATCCGTTGGCTTATTTATAACAGACCTACACACTGAAACACCATTGGTTTTCAAAATAGCATTGAAAACTCTTTGCAGTTCCCATCAGTCTTCCCCCTCAGACTTGGCAATGTTTGGAGTCTTTGTTTTTGAGAAATAACTGCTGGAATTGTGTGAATCTGATGTGCCTTTTCTTTAAAAGCTTCTAGTTCTCATATTAGTGTTTAAACTTCTATTTTGAATTTTGAAGCTAAAATCTGACAGCTGAAGTTGGGTATTATCTGACAGCTGAAGTTCGTTATTAGTCTCTTGAAATGAAGCATGTAATGCTGTGCTTAAGTACTGTTATATACTGAATTTCTATCCATTCTTCATTTCATATACTTGAGTCTGATAATGTGTCTGCAATTGTGTTACAAGGCAGCAGTCCTATTATGCTGGTTTTAGGTTAAAGTGGTGTGATTCCCTATCCCCTGACTGTTGCACGGGGATAAATTATACACTGCTGCTTCTGCATTTCATAGCAGTAAACTATAACATCAGAAGCCTCTTCGAGGTTCTTTGATCCAGAAATCATCTGTGCTTGGCTGAGCTTCTGAGTAACTTGTCCTTCAAAGAAGCTACTGCCCTCTTTCTTTATCAGGTTTGGGAGGGGTACCAGAAATACAGTTTTGCTGAACTTTCATTCTCACAACAAAGGTGTGAGCTCTTATCTTGGATTTTTTTAAGAAACAATAGTTTCGTGGACTAAGATGCCAAGGTCTTTTGAACCAGTGTTCAACTTGCTGTGTTAAGTTGTAGTAAATGCAAAAATAAACAACCTGTAGCTGTTGCTTTCAGACTGGCAACCAGATAAGCTGGCTGTTAGTGTCCAGTTACATGACAGAAAGGTAGCATGAGGAATAATGAGTAGCTGTTTCACTGCAACCTGATGATACAGGGTTTGAAAAGGTCTAAACCCTGCTCCATTTAGCTGTGATGTCTCTAAGAAATGTAGTGCCCTTTGCTTTCATTGTCATAGCCCTGTCAGATCTCTGTTCCAATTGCTTGTACACTTACGTGATGGCTGTTGTTGTTGTAGTAGAATAATGCTTTGAGATAATGTGTGTGCTGTGGCCTTACTGTACCAGTATTGTGTCAGGGACAAAATAAAATCCAGTGTTCTCTTTGGGAGAGGTGCATTTACTATCCTTCAGGATATTCTTGCCACACAGAGCTGGTTTGTGCCAGTGAGAGATTGAGAACAAGTATTTTTCTCTTTCAGTTGCACTGGCAATTAGGAAGTAATGTACATAGTTTTGTGTCTGTCCTGAAAAGGCATTGTTGAAGTGCTGTGAAAAAAATAGGCCATCAGGCTGGCTGTTTGCATTATCAGCCTGAATGACTGGAAGAATTGGATTACTTACATGACACTGAGGGAGCACTGTGCAATGCTTGCCTTAGGAACAGTTCAGGTCTCTGCATGCAAATACTATCTGCTGGCCAGCTAAAACCTGAGATAAACTAAAGTCTTAAAGATGTCTAGGAAAACCTTAGTTCACTTGTTCACATGATGATTAGCCTCCTGTGCTTCATAGGCCTACACTAGAAATTAGAGCCAAAGCCAGAACTCACATCTCTAATAAATGAGGGCTGTGCATTTGCTGTGTGGCAGTTTTGGAAAGGAGGCTTGGTAGGTTTTGTAGATGTGCTGGAAACAGGTTTGAGTCTTGCTTTTGCAGCTCATGAATGCTGTGTCCAATATTTGTGTCAGCTATTGCCCAGCCTATGCTGGAATCTAGTCCTTGCAGTTAAGATGGGTGAATGACCCTGCAAGCCAGTTTGACTGGAAGAGTGCTGCAGGAATAGATATATTGGATGCACTTAACTAACATGGCAACAATGGATCAAATCAGTAGGCTGCTGTATTGAAAAGGAAAGCAAGAGCATGCTTGATATAGTAGCTAGCTATTGTCCCATTTCATTGTGTGTGTCAATACTCTCAGGGGTTGCTTGTTTATTAGCATTTCTGGAGCAATTTATGTCATGGAATGGCACAGTTCAGAGAACAGAAAATGGAAGCCAGGTCAGTGATTCCCTCCCCCCTTGCATTGTCTTTCCAATGAATTCAGGTATGGTGGTGCTTTATGGATGGTCTGTTACTGGCCTGTCAGAAAAGTGAAATGGTTTGGGATAATTGCTAAGTGTCATTTTATAATTGGGTTATCCAGCTTTGGTGCTTTCTATTCCAGGTTGGTCAGTATTGTTCTAATTTGAACATAACTGGATGAGAAGTGCTGTTCACACTGTTTTCAAGGAGGCTGGGAATATATAAGATGTTACTGTAGAAATCTTAGTCACCATTTTTTCCCCTAAGCGTGATAGCATCTTATGATAAAAAAAAAAAAAAAGTCTAATTTTATTGAGCATAGTTTTTTTTTCTTGTGTGCTCTGTAAGGTCATCTAGCTCCCTTAGGGGTTCAGATAAAAGAAATGAGAAAGATCAAAGCTGGAAAAGCTCAAAGCAGCATTGTTTCCAACATCGAACCAGGTTGGCTGTAGCTCTAGTTGGTCTTGAAAATCTCCAAGGATGGAGATTGCATAGCCTCAGAGTGACCTGTTGCAGAGCAGCTCTGCTCTCCTGGCACACAAACTCCTAGCATAAGTAACAGGTTGTTTTGGAGAGAGGGGGGTCATGCCCCGGGCTGCCAGTGCAATGCGCTGCTGTGCATGGGCTAGGGTGAGCCCTGTTCCCGAGGGATGCGCACCGGAGCCCCGGCTGCTCTGTGGTGCCCCCTCCCGGTGGGCTCTGTGCCAGGTGAAATCGCTTTGTGCCTCCTCTGCCCGGACAATTTCGCCTCCTCAGATAGTTACCTGTGGAACCTGTGTATCTGCTGAATGGGTTTTCAAAATTCACTGGTGAGATTAGCAGTGGGTAGGCCCGAGCTGTAAAGAAGAAGCTTCTTGTAGACTGTTCAGGAGGTGACCTGTGACCCCCAGACTTACCAGTAGATTCCAGCGTGTGTGTGTTCTTTCCTTGCTGTAGCATAGCCTCAGGAGATCAGCTACATCCACCCACACTGCAGGGCTCATGTTTGCCTCGTGTCCCAGGCTCCAAGACACAAAGAAGAGCAACAAAATACAAGCAGGTTCCAAGTTTCTGGGACAACAAGAGCTGCAATTAAGATTTTTGTTTTAGCATGATAATGGTGCCACATGTTTTGTCCTAGTGAATGACACAGGAAGTTCATTTGAGAGAGAGTTGGGGACCTGTGTGGCATAGAGAAGTGAAGTTGGTGCAGTCTGACTCAGGGATACATGCGTGGGCCAGGCTTGGGAGCAAATTGTCCTGTCTGCTTCACTTGGGTTTCCTTGACAGAAGTCACTGCATTGCTGCCAGGTTTTCCTTCTGGAGCGAGCTACTCTCTTTGCTTGATCGCTGGTGGGGGACTGGGGCTGGGAGTGAAACAAGAAGCTGCTTAAATGCTACGTAGCTGCTGGTGTGGTATAAAGGGTCTATACATAAAGCATAAGCTGTGCTGCTGTAATGATTATTCAAGCACTGGAGTTGCCATGTTTGAACCTGGGTTATATTACTTAGTATCATTTAGGTGCTGCTTTGTTGCACTGTCTCTTGTAGCATTTATCTTTTGCGTAATGTGCTTTCCTTTTCGTGAGGGCTACCATTTGATGGGGTTGATGTAGTACTGAACACAGTGGGAATCAGATTGCTGATTAGAATTCATAGATATAGCAGTGAAAAAATAGAACTTACAGCAACACATTGTAATATTTTTCTTTGATGCTGTTTCAGTTTAAGGAGACTGGGAACTTGATCAGGCTCCATGACCTACACTTGGATACTTAGCTATATCTTTGTTGATTAATACTATATGAAAGCCAGCTCTTCATTATTTTTGCCCTAATTTTCTTCAAGCTGAAATGAGAAGGTGATATGATATTGTAGGTGTTTCTGAAGGGTCTATTTAAATACCAGGGAGTTAGCACAGTGGTGACTGTTGCATCTTTAACATAAGGGCATTGGTACAGGTGGTGAAGGGAGACATTTTCAGCTTCTCTTGATCTGCAGACGTTGTGCCTGCAAAGCCCATAGGAAAAAAAGGTTTTAATGTGTAACTGAGCTGAGGTCAGTTGTTGTAATGGTGAATTTTAGATTCCTGGCAAAATATTAAGTTAAATAATTAAGTACAAATGTTGCTTTGTCTTTTCAGTACATCAATTGTGGTAACTTGGAACAGCTACTAGATGGTAACCAGCATCTGCCCTGGACGGTGAGGGTGAAACTGGCATATGACATTGCTATGGGAATCAGTTACCTTCACTATAAAGGCATTTTCCACCGGGACCTTACATCCAAGGTACTGTTTATAAAATTAAGGGAACTTCTTAATGAACGTACTGTAACTGATTGTTGAGTTTTCTCCCTTCCTCCATTCCATGCAGAGAATTGATATTATGTAAGGTGTGATCTAAGACGTTTTGAGAAACAAATTGAAATGCAGTTATAGAATTAAAACTTTCCTCAAAACATGTTCATAGTTTGTATGGAAACTAGAGAAATCATTATCCTGAAGGAAGGTCATCCCTTAAATGAGATTAGGATTTCTCATAAAGCAGCTGCAGAGTCTTTTTAGTTCTGAATTGTGGTTCAGTAAAGTATTTAAATCCCTGGATAATTAAGCACAACAATCTAACATTTGGAACAGGTTAATCATAGAAAGAACCCAAATTGAGGAGATTATTACAAACACACTTTAAAATCTCCTTGTTATTTTTGTTTCCCTGTGTATTTCACAAATCTTCTTCTGTAGGAAGAGTGACCTTTCATTACTAATTCTTCATTAAGTGTTGTGTACAATCCTGGTTTAAGTTTCTTTCATTTTTAAAGTCAGTAAGATCAAAATAGTTTGCTGAAAAATTTCAAATTTTGAAATTTCTTCCAGAATAATATATCAGTGGCAGAGTTTTCAATGGACATAGATTTTTTTTTTTAGTTGCTTTGATGACAACTTGCATGAATTTAGTTGGCTGAAGTAACTGGATAATTCAAGCTCAGCTAGAAATATTGACATAGGAGCACTAAGCTGTGTGAGCAGATTGTCCCAGTATTCACACTGGCTCTTACCAGCCATTGCAGCCTGTGCTGAGGGCTTTGCTGTCCTGTCTGTCCTGTTGTCTGGTGCTAATGAGCTGGTTTAAACTCACTGGGGACCTGCAATGTGAAAGTCCTTCAAAATTGTTCTTGAGAAGACTTCATCATGTCACTTCAATCAAAAGCATCCAGAAGAATGTTATCTTAATCTAAAAGGAATTATTTTTTAGGATTAGAAGCAGTTTTTAAAAATAAAACCACAACAGAGTGTGTTTGCCAATAAGGCTACTAGTCCTTTATCCAGTTTTAGGGGTTTTTTTAAGGCTTCCTTAGTGCAGTGTTAAACAGATGTAGAATGTGCATTTAGTCAAGGTGAAAAAAAAAGTTCAACTGGTAGATGGAAGTATTTTGGTGAAGTTATAGAGTACTTTCTTGGCTGTTCTTTCAAGTGAAAGGCGCTGAATTCTGTAAGGAAGACTATCAAATTTATAAAAAATGCTCAGACTTGGAGTCACGTCACTTTGACATGATACACTCAGAAAGCTCCATTTCAGTCACCTTGGAGTGTGCAGATAAGAGATGCATAAAAATATCTGAAAGGACAGCTTGATGTTTCCCTTTCTTTTTCAGTTCAGGGTGTATTTTAGTGCACTTAAGAGTAGAGTTACTGCAAGGAACCAAAGTAACTAAGGAGAACTCGGTGCCTGCAGCATTTATCGCAACACGTTCTGTGATGGTCAGTCATATGAAAATCCATTTCCTGGGATCCCTGTGAATGCCTTTGTTCCAAGCTTTACATAACTGTATGTCATTCTCTGGAGCTGCCCTGCCAATGCTTCAGTGTTATCTATTGTTGAATGCCAATTGTTTAGAAAGCTGCACCCGCTGGGAGGGGTTTGGGATGTCCCGGCAAGAGCGAACTCATCAGAGGCCACGGGAAGTAGTTAAGGTTATTCGAGAACAAATGAACAACAAATCAAACCCTAAGAATTTACTAGCAGTTATGCTATTGGATGGTTCTTAGTACTAAAGTTCTAGTCTGTATTTTTAAATTTCTTGGGGATTTTTGGGTTGGTGGGTGTTTTTGGTTTTTTGTTTAAGTTTTGTTTGTTTGTTTTGTTTGGTGGGGTTTTTTTTGGTTGTGTGGTTTGGGTTTTTTTGTTTTTGTTTTTTTTGTGATCTAGGCACTTTCCTTGCTCTATTTGGGAAGGAAGTAGATTAAACACCTGGCCTTAAGCACTCACCTTAAACAACTCGTGGATTTTGTTAGTGTATTAAGGTATTGATTAAATAAACTTTAAATCTTTTGGGCAAACTAATCCCCTTTTGGGCAAATGCTTGCCCTGCTGGCTGCCTAAGTTTTAAAAAGTCACTTTGTTCAAAGCAAAACAATGAAGATAACCATGGGAAAAACCTGTCATCACAATTTTCTGTTCTCAGACTATGGCTTTTGGCTACTGCTTGAGAAGATGCCTTGGCTTTTACTGGGTTTGTACTGGTGATAGGATGAGTTGTCTTTATTCTTACTAGTAAACAGTCAGTGTGTGAGCAAGTTGAAGGAAGATGTGATGGACTCTTTCCTTGGAGAGAACTTGGGTTGAATGAGGGCAAATTCAATACTATTCTGTATTGTCCTTCTTTCTTCAGTAAACTTGAGTAATTGATGGGATGGCTTTATTATTCAAATGAAGGCAAAGACAAGGGTTTAGACATCTGCAGAAGTCAGAACAGACTCTGAGTTTGCAGGGTGGGAGAATGGAGCATTTTTCTGTGAAACTAGCTGGCCTTGACTGAAGTGTGAACAAAATGAAACTGAGACTTTCTATGCAGGAATGTCTCCATGCTTTACCTGTTACACTTAAGACAACAGGCCACTTCAAACTGTCCCTCTAATATGAATTCTACTTAAAAATAATTTGTAATTAATTTAGACCTGTACTTCTACCTTTCTATTTCTGGCAAACCTCTAATTCCTACAGCTTCCTGGAGTGGATGGTGTGATACATAAATTTTACTCTGTCAGTTGTGGCAGCAGAGTTGTCTTGCTCTTAGGATTGTATGTGTCAATGTATTTGATACCTAACAATTTAAAGAAAGAAAAGTTCCTGTCCCCTGCCAATCTAAGATTGGAGAATAAGTGGGTTGGGCCGTTGGTATACAGCAGAGTGATCTCTCTCCCTAATTGCGCCATGTGGAGAGGAGCAGAACAGCATTGATACACAGGAGGCCAGAGGGAAGAATGGTAGAGAAGAGTAGATGTAGGTCATTATAGTCGATGTGACAGCCCACGGGGATGTCAGCCCTCATATCCCACTGCTGCCCTTCCCGATGTCCTTGTGTCAGAAAGAGAGGCAGCTCTTGTTAGAAGGGATGTGCTGCCCCGACAACCGGTGCTTCCCCATGTCATGAGCAGCTCGGTGCCTGGGCTCTGCGCTTGGGCTGCTGTAGCTGATCAGGCTGAGCTGCCCTGGTTGATAGCAACAGCCTGGCTTGAGTCTGTCAGAAGGTACGAGTGGTCAGAGTGGCCATTTGCAGCCTGCACAGAGCAGGGAGTGGGCAGGGTGACTTGGACTTTTTATAGGCCAAGAAATGTGGTGTCCGCACTTTCGACTTGTCGTGAAAAGATTCGTGTAGAAATGAAGCCGCAGATGGGTTCTGACAGCCAACCTCATTGGCTTATTCCTTGTCCCCTATCCATATCACCACAAACCCCATGAATTGTTTCTCATTTGGGCCTTGTTGAGTGTGCAGAAGAAGGATTTGCATCCTGGAATCATAGGAATTTTATTCATCTTTCAGTGATTGTCAAGGAGATGTGGTTATGAATTTTAACTCTGAAAATCTTAGTCATAGAAGATGCAATCATTAAAACAGAAATCATACTGTGAAAGTGTTTCAACAGAAGCCACTGAATTATGATACAGTTTTTTCTCAACCTGACTCGGTTTTACAGCATTCTAGCTGTTGTAACTTACAATTAAAATAGCCACGTTTGGGAAAGCACAGGGAAGAAGTATCCAGTCTGCAAAAAGATTATAGTAAAATCCCTTTGTACCTCACCCCTCAAAACAAATGTCTTACTGCTACACAGAATTTCTTCAATGCCTTGTTTACACTGTATTTGCAGCGCATTCAAACCTTGCTCTGGAAGCACTGTTGATTTCCTTGTCAGCTTATGTCAATGATTGCCCTAATACCAGTGAAATTATTCTTACAGTATTCCTGAGATGAGGGAGATGAGTAAGATCATCCTTATTATAACAGATTAAAAGCAAGAATATTGGTGAATATTTGGTATGTGCTTTAAGACTGTTTGGAGTATTTGCATTTTACATGTTTAAGTTCAAAGCAATATGCTTGCTGACCTCAGAGGCAGTTGGAAGCATTACAGCACTTATAAAATAATCAGGTTTGACCCCTGGAGGCAGAGAAAGCACAAGATTAGTAGCCGTCTGTGGAAGATTTTGCTTAAGTAGCTTCCTTGTTACAGAATCCTTCTGTGATGCTGGGGAAGGCCGGAATCCAGATCCCAGAGCAACACTGCAATAGTCTTAACCACAAGACTGAAGAGCTTCATTTGCAATCCAGGCTTTCCTTTTCATCTCTTCCCAGCCTTTCTGTCACCCTACTGTTTCTGTGGGAAGAGTGGTCAGAGTCCTGAAAATAGTGGCCCAAGTGTTTTATGTACAGCCCCAATTTACCATCAGCATGAATCCATTGTGTGCACTAAAACACATGGATGCCAGGTGGAAAACTGTCTGTGTGATCATGTAATTAATGTGTATGAATAAGGGGAAAAAGGAGAGTTGTTGCAGAAGTTTTGCATCCCATATTTTCTGCAATATTATTTTTTGATGTAGTGCTTGCTGGATACAACTTCCTACCAGTTTTGGAAAAAATGGAATTATGCACTTCATTTTACAGTTGGAAGCTTGAGATTCATGGTAAGGGTGTCTGTTGCTTTAGTTAATACAGTAACTAATACATGTAGTATTTTTGATTTGTATTTGTTGCTACTGTTAATTAGTATTGTGTAGTTTTGCTATGGAAGAGGAATAGGGAGGGGAACAAGTCTCCTTGGCAGTGAGAAGTGAACATCCAGGAGTCTGCCCATTTTTCCAAGACCAATCACACCTACTCTGTTACTATGCAATCCTTTCTGCTAGTGTACAATGCCAGTCTCTGGTCAAGCATTTCATCCTTGTTCATAGGTTTTTTTCTCTTCTTTTTGTTCCCAGTTCCTGTCCCCCAGCCTTATTGGTCAAACTCCTTGTCTGGCTGACTTCATTTACTCTCTTCCTATTGCTCCCACTCGATGCTTTATTCAGTCTGTCTTTTTGTTTTGGTCTTTTAGTATGTTCAGCCATTTCTAGCTCTCCCCATGTTCTGCTGCTCCAGGTTAGTTCTGATCCCTGCCACCACCACCTGTTTGCTGTACTTGCAGTTCTTCTGTCCTTGTAATAGTGTTTGGGGTTTTTTTTTCCCTGTCTCAGGAGCCTGGTGTTGGTCCCTGCCAGTCCCTGGCTTGGGGTTATCCTCTGCCTTGTCACCTTAGTCGTGCTCTTGAATTCCTCATGCAGCATCTCAATCCCAGTCTACTCTTTGCAGAGGTGGCAGCAGGAGCATCTTATACAGAGGTCTCATCACGTTTCAAGTTGAGAACATGCCAAATTCGGTATGATACCATAGGCTGATATTTTGATGGTTTACACCCCCTCCCTAAAAATCCTCTACCAAAACTCTTGATTAAAAACAAACAGGCAAACCTCCAAACAAACGCCTTTTAGTTTTGCAGAATTATGTATAATTGAAAACAAGGTTTTATAATCAATAGTAGGTTGTGAGCAGTTTTAGGGGACATTGTGAGCTCCATTGATGATAAAATCTATGAAGAAATTGTAATCTCTAGGCACATATAGAAACACATGTGTATGTGTGTGTATTCCTGCCAACATCTGCTTTCACTTCACAGTGTGTAATGGCTGAGCCTTCTCTCACTGAGAGAGGAGCAGTCTCAGTTACTATGGGACAGAATCATGCATGTAACCAATTATGGTGGATTATCTGATATAACATAAATTCACTGCCTTTGGGCTTGAAAGTGACATGCCCTGACTTCCTACCTTGTATGCTGTTTGCTTCTTTAAAACCAAATAAACCCCAGGCCGTGAACAGCACCTTTGTCTGATGAGTTTCATAGCTGCTGCTGCAGTTGCAGGGTCCCTTTTGTGCTGCAATAAGCTCGTCTGGGTATTTTGCACTGCAAGGGAGGGCTTGCACTGAAAAAATTAGCTGTTACAGATGGCTATTTCTAATGATATCTCAATACTAAACTTCTACTGATACTTTGGGAACCAAATGGAACCTCTCCCTTAAGTGTAACAGTTTCAAAAGTGTATCTAGTACTGTAAACTTCCTGTTACACATCTAATTCTCAGTGGGGTTTCTCCTAGGGGGATAGCACTTTTAAAACAGCTGATACATCTCAATTGGCCTTTAAGTATTTTAATTTGGTAACAGTCATCAGAAGGTTGCAAATGACACTGCAGTAGCATTTCTGTGTCTGGCGTGCAGTAAAAAAGTCTCTGAGGAGTTTAGCTTGTATGTAATATCATAAAATAAAACTATGGTGTTTCTTCATCTAAGCAACTTATTTTTAACTCTAAACTCTTGAGTCTATTTTCATTTTTGTTTATGTAAAAGGGAGAGTAGAATATTGCATTCGTCTTAGTAGGATTATGCTGTGCAAAGCAGATGTTAAGCTCCTGTAACACACAAAGGGGGCTTTATGTTCTTTCACATCTGTCTGCATAAACAGCTCTGTTAACTCTTTAGGACTCATGTACAGAGCTCCTTGCTTCTATTAAGAGACTGCCTCAGGAAGAACTGATGAGGTCCCTATTTTGGGAGGAAAAAGACCCTCAAAAACTCAACTGAAGTCAAATACTGCCCTCTTTGACTGTGTGAGCTGCCAAAGGAAAGAACATCCCTGTATGCAGAGGTCCAAAAAGAAAGCCTGAAAAAGTCACCAAGTTTTATTGCCTTGCAGCTTATACAAATGGTGCAATAGTAAGTCGAAAGTGCGTTCTCAAAGCTCATGTTGTGAAGCTGCTTGGCATTTCATTTCATAGGCGGTGGTTGAGAGGCTCTTTGCACTGGTGAGGGGTTTGAACTCTTGCATCTCTGAGCCAGAATCCATTAATGAAACTTCCTCGCATTGATACACGATTTTTTTGATAGAAACTGAGAAGTATGACTTTGTTGGAATAAACAGTGCAGTTTGTACTATTGTACGTTTCCTACTAAGTTACCACCTCTAGATTAAATTCAAAAGCTCTTTTCAACCTTTTAGTCTCTAATGAAGCTTTGTCCCTTTTAAATTTTGATTTATTTTGTTGGTAGAATGTGAATTCTTTCTGTCTTTCATTGAGTGCACATGAACCACAGTGGGCTGTGTTAAGTCACCTATTTATGAATTGCATCTTAAATCTGGTAACTCCATTATCTGTGCTGTGGGTTTGGCACGTTGTTGTGTAACGGCATTACTAGGGTGGGAAGTGTGGAGAAGGAGTATTGTGGTGCTGAGGGTTGGCCTTGACTGCTTGGGGAATCTCAGCACAGAATGCAGCTTTACCATCTGCACAACCTTGCCCTGAATGAGCAGCACAGGCTGGAAAAGTGACATCTGACCGTGCTGGTGTATGTAGAAAGGGCTTACTACTGATTTTGCTAGGAATGGGCTTTCATTCTTTCTGGGTTCCAGGAAATTGGTGCTTAGCTATGTAAAAATTTGCCCCAGATGAATTAAATCAGTTTAGTTTCACTACAGTGAGCATTTGTAGTGACACTGGAATTTTATTGTATGGTGCATGTCACCTGCCTGTGGCTGATTTAAGTATGAATAAAAAAGTCACTCTTGTACTGAAATACGTATCCTAATGAATTTCAATTCACACTCAGCACTTCTACACGTGCAAACAAAAGACAAGTGTCCACTAATGAGAGAGAACAGTTTAGGTTCCTTCTTTATGTAGTTTAACATCGTGCAGCCCACCACAGCAGAACAGCTCATCAGTACTCTGCAGCAAGGATGTTGCCCAAGGCTTTTCCCCAGTGCCTTCTCCTGGTGTAGTGGTCTCTCCTGCAGGACCTGTGGACCCCACAGCAGTGGGGTGTCTGTGCTGTTGGGTCTCTCCAAACACTTGCACTGAAAGGGAGCCTGGCTCTGCTGCAGGCAAATCCTGCTCATCGGGGAAGGGGCTCAGAGCTGTCAGGCAGCATTGGTTTAATGTATGATTTATCTAGGAATAACCTACTTGTATAATAGTTCAGTGCTGTACCTGGAAGCTGAGACTGCCTGGGGCTTGGTGGGGGGTAGGATTGTTCAGCTTCAGTTGGTGATGTATCGCTGTCTAACGGGATGTGATTAGATACTGGTAAGAAGCTGAAGGAATATTTGCTGTCAGGATGATGTTTCGTTTAAGCTTCCTTTTGATATCAAAGCAGCCTTGGAAATTATTGTGGATCTTAAGGTCAGTAGACAGATTTTTAGTTATGTTAAAAATAATTCTTAGTCGGGATGTAAATGTTTTCCCGAAATTTTGGAGATCAGGGGTTGTTGGAGAACAACAATAATCCGTGAAACCCAGAAGGTAGAATTAAGTACTGCAGTCTTGCTTCTCAAAATGAACAAAATGTAAATAGTCATGGTATAATGCAAGAAGGAAATCTAGATTTTAAAACTAGTGTTTATGAATTATAGAGGTTTTTTTAAAAAAACGTTGAATTAAGAATCATCAGTGGCTGAGAAATCTATGGCTGAAAAGTAACCTGAATTTTTTTCTGCATAAAATAGTATGAGCCTTCTTGAACACTGCAAAATCTTTGGTGTCCTTATGGACTTGTTTCTGTGTGGTACGCAATGAAATTCCACTTGTCTGAATCATTTGAGTAAGATTTTTCAGTAAAGTTTTATCCTTCTCAGTTTTAAGTCCACTTACAGTGACCAAATGTTTAAAGAGAGGCAAGCTGAATGAATGCACTCTTTGATAAAAGATAACAAAGCCCGCAACTGAGAAGCTTTGCTGCTCTTTGGGCAAGCACAGTTGATTTAACTTGGTACATGTTTATGAATCCCCAAACTAACTGTAGTTATTATACTTGAGTCATGCTAAACAAATAAAGCTTTGCACCTCAGGAGCCTGGCATGTGTTTCAAGGGGCTGGCATGCATTTTCCTTACATGATCGCAGGAGTGGCTTGCTTAACCTTTTAATTGGCAAGAAGAAAACTCACTTCATGGCCTGGGCCGCAATCGCCTCTGAATAATATAAACAGTGATGACCTGAACTTGATCTTTTAGACAAGGGACTCAGTTTTCTTGGTAGTTGCATTGTACAGACAAGCTAATGCTCTGGGGTCAGCGAGGGGCTTTTGTATATCCAAGCACAATAAAGGCAGAAAGTGTTTCCTGCTGTTTAGCTAATTAATGCAGGGTACCACTCGGTAGGAGTCAGCAGTGGGTTTGCTGCCTGTCACTGCTATTGTACTGCCTGCAGAAGGATACAGAGCAAGGCATGTGGGAAAGGAATGAATTTTCTGTCTTGTTCCACCTATTGCAGGGCAGAACAAAATGCAGGGAATCAGCTGTCGATTCGTTTGGTGAAATGGGAAAAGATGTGGTACTGGAATGGTCAAAGCATGTTTCTCAGAGTTGTAAATAAATAACAAAAAGAAATCGATTATACCCTGTGTGTGATGTGATGCTGTTAGAGCACAATTATCTCTGTGTGTCCTTAAGTTGCCCTCCATCCTGACACTGGAGGGCACATCTGAAAGGAGAAGACTGACAGCATTTCCCTATTAGACTTTTCTCTTAAATCATGTCTTATGATATACTGTAAAATAAAGACTTTTGAGACTCTAAAAGCACATATAATTTGGTCACATCTTATATTTTCTGATGTAAGTTTACTGCAAAGCAGTGAGTTCCTTTTCAGTAGTTAATGTAGCAAAATATATAAGGCATTTAAAGTCTGCTCTGATCTTGTATTCTGGTCAGGTACAGGCAAATTGTAAAGAGAAAATGTAAGGTGTCACAGTGAACAGCATGTATTGCATATTTGAGCATAAGGGAGCTAAATCATCTTAATTCTTGTTAAAACCTAGCAGGGTATGTGCTGCCTGCGGCTGCCTGCCTTCTCAGCAAGTTTTTAAGTGGATTATTAGCTAAGTGGAAGGCTGTTTGCAGCATCTTAAGTTTGACAGACACGTGATTGTGCAGGGGGAGGGTAGGGGAAAAGTGTTGTTGCTCTCAGACAAAAGCTTCTCATAGATCAGTATCTTCCAAACGATATTTTTTAGTCTTGTTTGTTTTATCTGTTTTTAATCTGGAATGTTATAGAGGTTTCATGCCCAGACAATAACTCTTCTGTTTGGTTTTTGTTTTGTTTTGTTTTGTTTTTCCATAACTGCTTAATAAAACATGATGAGAATGGATACTCAGCAATAGTTGGAGACTTTGGTTTAGCAGAGAAAATTCCTGATCACAGGTATGTGAGCTTACTAAATGGAGTGAGAGCTGCAGTACAACTGCAGGGTCAGAAGCTCTTGTGGGCCAGATCTCTGGGGCTGTTATTGCACTCTGGTACAGAATTTGCAAAAAATACCCTCCTTCTTCAGTCTGGAACTGCAGGCTGGATAGCCAAAATGTTCCAGCCTTCATTACTGTCCATTTTGATATTTACTGGTGATATTTATTCTTCAAAAATGTTCCAATCACTAGAGGATTTGCTCAAGCTTTTCGGTAGATCTTTTAAGCTGGTACTTGGGAATTTTAGGTTTAAAAAAAACCAAAACACAAAGCAAACACAAAAATACTGTCCAGCATTCTGGATTGGGATGATTTTGTAATAAATGTCATTTGTTGATTTCAAGCAACTTTATCTTCTTTCCACTTTCATAAACAATATTCAGTGGCATTCCAGCATTATTCTTGTTTAACCTCTGGGTTAGTTTTTAAGATTCAGGTTTATAACAGAGTAAAATAAAATTAATTATAAAATTACTGTCTAACATTAGCTCACCATTTTACTTTCCCTGTGATGAAATTATAATCTTAACTCATTTGAGGAATGCACAGGGGACTGTCACAAGCTATTGTCACAATTGAAAATAGTCCTTTTGTCATCCCTCCATTAGAGAGATCAAGGACAAGGATTTCATTGTTCTCTCTGTATATTGACTTGTGTATTTCAGAGTATTCTGACTGTGAAATGTGCTGTCAGATTTTCTCCAGTGTGTGCTTCTGTGTAAAATAAATAAAAGCCTTCCAGCACTTTTGACTGGAAAGAAAACAATAAAAGTTGATTTCGGCTATGCACAGTTTTTAAACTGCACGTATCCTAAAACCATATCTTGAGAGATCTGAAGGCTTGCATTAATACTGGTGAAATTTTGGATCTAAAAGCTTAAAGTGACTATCTTAATTTCCAAACTACTGATAAGTACAGCCTGTGTGTATCTTGTAGCTGCTGTGCAGCACCCAGTGAGGTGCTGAAAGCTTCAGCTGTATTCAGATGAACCCCTCACAAAATCAGGAAAAGCACTACAGGTGCCTTAACGTGTCCTTAATACCCAGCTTTGAGGTGCCCTGAAAACTGAGATTACAATTAAGGTAGCTTGGGACTAAAACAAGCAACATTAGCCACTGGGTTTTTTTATCTAGTTTTACCTCGATTCTCAAATGCAGCTTTGTTCTTTCCAGTTGGCTGGTAACAAGCCATGCTACTTTGAGGCCTTCAGAGGCCTTTTCTTTTTTAAATAGGTATTCCCTCAAGGTCAGCTGGGTGACAGGCTAGAGGCCTTTTTTAAGACCCCAGTATTCAGCTTTATAGAAACTGCAGGTTTTTCAAATTGGGTCTATTCTGATTACTTTTAATTTTCCCATATTAAAGGATTCATCTGGTCAATCTTGATTTTTAATTTTTTTTTAATATGGTTTGCAGATCTTTATTATTTTAATACAGTTTGACTTCATTCAGAGCTGCATATACATGGGATGGATACCTGCATGTCTTGCTGGATGAATGGAGAACTTGGCATCTAGCCCAAAATTGATGTCCGCAAACCTTTTTATGTATAGATGAAGGAGCCAATTCTGCCAAGAGTTTAGCAATAAAAACTATTGAACAGCTGTCACCTTAAAATAAAACATTCTTTTAAAGTGTCTAGGTACTTAAAAACTGGAAATAAAATATGAGTAATTGATTGAAGTAATTGATTGGGAAAGTTAGTAGCAATGCTTGAGCATTTAATTAGTGGTTCTTCCTTCTCTCCCACCACCTCCCATCCGTATCTATCCCACATCTGTATAGTGAGAAGTTACCAGTTGTGGGTTCACCCTTCTGGATGGCACCAGAAGTTCTCAGAGATGAGCCCTACAATGAAAAGGTAGGTACATGATATTAGTTGTCAAATGTTTCTCTTCTGTAGTGGTATGCAAGATTTAGAATTTCCATAATATTAAAACTATTGCTATTTTCAATTGTGGTGTTTCTGTACTCAGTGGATCATAGAGACTGAGGGGGAGTGAGAGTTAAATAGCTAATATTTTTAATTCATAGTGTGTAATCTTATATGGAAATACAATTGGCTTTAGGATTGTCCTCTGTTATGCTATTTCTGTTCTGAAACACTCCACATACTGAAATATAGTAATGTTTTGTTGACCTAACACAATTTAATTTAACCAAGTCTCATGAGAAATGAAGCAGAGTTGCTTCCCTGACTGTACACTAGTGAAATCTGGGTAGAAGTAAAAGGTCTGTATGTAAACTTGCACAATTCTCTGTGTGTGTGTGTATAGGGATGGATGGATGGATGTGTGTGTGTGTGTATAAATATAAAAAACAAAGCAGCGTGTCTTAAGGTAAGATACCTTGAAAAGAGAAAATGTTCTCCAAAGGTATTTCTAAGTATTCTTGTTTGTGTCATCAAATGTTTCTTTCAGAGGACGATCAGATCACACTGGGTTTTAGAAACGGTGTTTTCAATCAATCTCTTCTTTACACAGGATTTTCTCTCCATTACTTCAGCCCTGCCAGCGTAGCTTTTCTGTGCTAAAGCCCACATCCTGTACCTCTCTATATCTAGTAGTCAATAATCTGTTCAATTGGTGGTACTTTTAACTTGCAGGAAAGCAGTAACTATGTCAGTGATGAATGAGTGAAAAAAAATTTCAAAGCTTTTTAAGGAGTTTTAATTGACCTAAATTAGTAATAAAGTACTCAAATCTATGGTGCCACATTCTTCACTAACCCTGCTAAGGGGAGGACTAAAGAGGAGGCAGCATGAAGGGTGACATATAAGCCAGCCTGATACATAAGGGATGAGGGATGCAAGCTTCTGCTCTGAAGACTTTTGTATTCCATGTTTTCTTAAATTCTATTACCTGAAAAATTCAGGTGGGTGGAAATCTGAGGAACTGTGCAGCTCCAGAGTAGTCAGATAAGTGGTTACTAAACGTCATGGAAATTGAGCACTGAGGCACAGTGCTGCTAGATATTTCAAGCTTTGGGAAGACAGTTTTCTCCAGAGGTACTGAACCGAGAAGAGGAAAATGTAATTTTTCTTAAAAACAGTATTAATGTTCTGGCTAGGCTGTGATCATATGTATTCTAAACCTGTTTTTCTAACCAATGTGATATATAGACATGTCATGTTTTGGCTATGTTTTAATTATTCCCATGTGTAAGACATCAAATGGAACTTCACTATTCTTTGTGCACGGAAGGATTTTTTAGTTTTTAAATTTTTACACTGCTGTATTAGGAGTGGTTTGGTGGTTGTTTTTTTTTTTCTTGAAAGAATTTTAAAGTTACTGCTATTTGTGCAACAAGAATGCTTTCTGTGAGCACGTATTTCTTTACATAGAAAATGTTAGCTCTAATGCTGTTGCTCAGTGTTGTAAGGCTGTGTTGGTGTTGTTTCATGATAACTATTTGGGGTAAGGAGAAACTCAGTGGCAGATAAGAATGCTGAGTATTCATAGCTGAACCATGTGTCTGTTAATTTTTTGCTTTCTCTCAGGCAGATGTGTTCTCCTATGGCATAATTCTGTGTGAGATTATAGCAAGAATACAGGCAGACCCAGACTATCTCCCTCGCACAGAGGTAAGTGGTTATGTTTGTAACATTGGTGGGAGGTGGTGACTCTGCCATGATAACGGGCTCGGCCTTTAGAACTTCTGCCACTGCTGTCAAAGATACGATGAATAGGTGTGACATTAAAAATAGCCTGTAAAAGGCTTTTGCTCTTTATGCTGTTATTGTAGGAAGCTCCATTGAAGACATGTTCTCAGAGACTTTGTGCAGCTGCAGTCCTCATGGGAATCCTTTCTGCCCCTAACTGGCAGGACGTCGAGAGCATTGCAATGCAGACTCTTCCTTTTGTGGAGCGATAGCTCATGTAGACTTCTTGCCAGGTTCAGAACAAGGCACTTTTGGCACATTGCATGCACTAAGCAGCCCCTCCTCGTGAAAGGGACAGGAGCTGTCTTAACAGCAGCTAAAATAAGTTCAGTCTTATTTTTGTGTGGACTCTACTAAGCACTGTGAATCTGAGCTATAATTGACTAATAAAGATACTTTTTCCTTTATTCATCCCATCTGGAGGGCAGCTTTTGATCGTCTGTGGGGGTTATTCCAAATTGTCTGTCCCCCTCCATTTCTGAAAATGGAAGATTGTTTAGGTCTTGAACTGCAATAAATAAAAGATCCTTTTTTAGTCTGCCCTTCAGATTTTATAGACATGCACATAAGGAACTGGATAATTTGTATTACCAGTGTACCATCCACTGAAAAGTTAGCCATTTTAACTGAGACATTTCCATCATAGCAAAGCCTCTGGTTTTAGAGTAGGCTGTTAATTTGCACTATGAAAGTCACTATAGTATAAGGTATTGTTTCCAAATCCACATGGGCAACATTTCAAGTGCAATGGATTGCATTTGAATCCAGGAAGAAGGATGGGCTTTGATGTCAGCCCATTCTCTTACAGCTATCCTGTATCAGTAATCCCCACTGGGAACGCTGCAGTTTGGAGTGTGCATGAAGTTTTCTCAAACTCCTCTGTTATGTGGTTGCTGAAAAGGTGTTCATGGTTATTCCTGATAATTTCACATAGGGACCCCCTAAAAAGAAGATGCTTTGAGCGAGATGGAAGGCCTCATTTATTTCTCTATGCTTTGTTGTTGTTTGTACAGAATTTTGGATTAGATTATGATTCCTTCCAGCACATGGTGGGAGACTGTCCTCCTGACTTCCTGCAGCTGGCCTTCAACTGCTGTAATGTGAGTATCTTACTTCAAGGGGAGAGGCCTAAACTGGAGTTCTCTAAATCCCTCTGGCTTTTGAAGATAAAGCTTTTAAAGCATTTACAGAAGAGACTTGAAGAGCCCACCTATAGAAGCAATGTACCCAGGAACTCCCTTTCAGTTTTTGTAATCCTTCCCTTCCCCTTGCTACAAGGTCTGTCCTGTGTTTTTGCAATTCTGTGTTCTGTCATGCCAAACAAACAGGTTTGACACACTGAACAGCTTCTTGCAGGCTGCTCAGGCTGATCATAACCAGTTGGATGCCATTGACACTGGCTAACCCTCGGGCTGACAAAATCCATCTGTTGTTGAGTGCAGACCTACTGAGCTATGAAGGAAAGACTGAGTTGCTCTTACAAACAGAGGGGACAAGCAAATCAAGAGCAGAGCATTAAACTACTCTGAAGTGTCTGATGCCTCTTGGAAAAGGGGTTTGACATCCAAATCCTTAGCCTGTGTCATAAAATCCAAACTTGGACTGAAATTATTTAATATCTGTAAGGCTATAGGCCATGTGCTGTATGGAGAAAATTTTCTGGCCATTATTCAAGTAAAATTGTGATAGTGCTGGATACCTTCCTGGCTCCTTATTGTGAAAACTCCAGGGAAGTAGATCTCTTCTGTTGGTTATCCTGTAATAGAGTCGCTAGTACCAATGTATAGTAAACCAGTTCATATAAAATAAGAGAACCTGAGCTTCCACCACATTCAGCTGAAGTTGGGAATGTCCAGTTTGCTAAACTTAAGTAGAGGCAACTTTTAAAAATTCTACTGCACAAAGCTTGGCCCTGGATTCACAACCAGGCCATGCTGGAACCAATGCCAGCACTGTGTCCGGGTGAGTGCTTTTAAGAAGTCTCATCTCTTTGTGCTTTTAGTGGTTATTTTTGACCTGACCTCTCTCATTACTTTGTATTAGTACAAAAGCCTGTGCTTGAGGAGAGAGTGATATAGAGGTGAGAATGGGGGCAATGACTGACTGCTGCTTTTGGCACCACATAGCATAATTTAACTCTAAAAGTGTTTGTGAAACTTACTGTGGATGAGCTACTTAACTCCTCTTATTTCACCTTAGTACAGCAGAGCTTGCTTCACCTGGACAGTGGTACATCTGACTCATGTTTACAAAGTGCTTTGATTACATGAGCACTAAAGGGTTTCGTTAGAAGTAGGATTTGACTTTGGAAATCTCATCTCCCACCTACAGACTCCAGAAATGGTACTGCATCCAAACACATGGTGCATGATTCAAAGCAATTTTTCAGCTCAGAAGTTCAGAGTAAAACTGCTCATGAAGGGAAGGGGCAGTGACCTTATATTCTCATGTAAGAATTTCATGTGCTCAGAGAAAAAAGGGTTTTTTCCTACTCATTATTGTCAAGTGCAGCTTCCTGTATAATAAATGTCCCTTCGCTGAATTGAAATGGAAATTGCTGTCTTGTGATCCAGCCATTAATATGCTGATTTCAGTGTGGGGCATGCTGGAATTCACATACCACTCACCTAGGAGAAGGAAAACAGAGTAAACAGATAAGGCTTTCTTACATCTTCCTAGGTGTGCTGTGCTTCAGTAAGAGGTGATCGGTGTGGTAATTTACTCTGAGACATGGACATTTATATAGCTTTTTATTATTTAATAGGTCAACAACTGTATAGTCCAGCTGAACTAATGTGCAAAGCCCTAGGATTTTCTACAGCCAGGAAATGTGTT
Organism: Pachycephala philippinensis; assembly: GCA_013397055.1. Classification (NCBI taxonomy): domain Eukaryota; kingdom Metazoa; phylum Chordata; class Aves; order Passeriformes; genus Pachycephala; species Pachycephala philippinensis. The sequence continues at coordinate 71,487 of VWZT01012513.1, forward strand.
TTAAGGCACCCTAAGAAAACTAGCAAAAACTGACATGTATGAGTAGTGGATTAAAATTTAATCTGCTGTTACAAAGTGTGGGGGTTTGTAAATAAGCATCTGCAAGGAAGGCTCCCAAACAATTACAAGCCTACATGTGGGAATATTTAATAAACATAATCATAAATGATCATGCAAAAAGCTTACTAGGATGAGCTAAGCTGTGGGCAACTGCTGCTTTGAGAAGGAACAATCTCTTCCGTTTCAGCAGAATCTGGACTTCTCAGGGGTGGAAGGGGCAAATACTGCTCTGAGTAACTTTTCCATTGCTGCTCTTGTCTTGGATCTTACCTAGCACAAATTAAAATAGCCAGACAGCTCTTTTTACTTCCTGTAATTTCCTGTTGCTTGCAACAGCTTCCTAAGATTCTCAAATTAGTAAGTTTGTCAGAGCACAGTGTGTGCTTCAGTGTTGCCCCTGCCCTACTCTTTCAGTGAAATAGGGAATGCAGAAAAATATGTTTTCCAATGCCAGGAAATTCCAGCTGCTGCTTTAGAACAATTTTCTTGCTGCTCTTGAGCTCTCCAAGTGTGGATTCTTTGTTTGGTTTTTATTACTGTACGTACGAATTGTTAGCCTTTTACCCCTTGTTGCTAGAAGGTGTTCTGGCATTGCTGATCATACCAGTTCTCTTCAGAAAAATCCATCTCAAACAACCTGCAGGGCAGTATCAGGGAGGTCTTTGGGGTTTGTTGTGTACAAAGCACTACTGTTCCCATTGTAGAGGTGAGATCTGTCTGGGCTTGTCCATTCTGAAAAAGCCTTTAGAAGGCTGGAAACAGCAATCAAGTCAAGCGGAATCTTTGTTATTACTGGAATGAAGTGAAGTTTCAGCTGCTGAATTATGTGTTGCTACCTACAGTAGTGAAGCCTATGACATATATACAGGGTCAATGCTCAAAATGATGAAATGCCTTCAAAGTTACTGCTTAAATGAAGCTGCTTGCCCTGTGGTACAATTTTAGTGTTGGACTTCATTTAGAGATCTGTATCTGTTAGCATGAATAAATAAACACATACTGAGAAATACGGACTAATACATATTGATGAGCGGGGGAATATTTCACCTGGGAAAGATGCATTTTTCTTTTTCCTAATTTATAACTTTGTCAAATTATATAGCCACCCTTGGTTCCTTACAAGATAGACCAGTACACCGAGTAGTATGGCTAATTAACAGATGGAAAAATACAACATTTTCGGCTTTAAAATCAGCAATGCCATTTAGGTCTGTTTTAATTAAAGCCACAAGGAGACGATGGAAGAATTACAATCTTTTAAAGATTGACATAGCTGTGTTGTTTTGTGTAATCCTTTTGAAATAACATTGGTACATAATCTCTGTTTGATAACCAGAGTCCAGAAAGAAATCCTGAACTATGCAAGCTGTTTCAAGCAAACCAATCAACCCCCCTTACAAACCACGAATCTGACAGTTTCGCACCTTTTCAATTTAAAATTTATACTCTTCATAGAATATTTACAAGTTGGTAATTAAATGTGAGAGGTGTAATAGGATACTGCTTTTCCCCTTCTTTACGTAGGTTTTTTTGCAATGGCAACACACTTAAAACCATCTCGAATTTCCCCAGTTTCCTCATGTTGTCCCTCTGTCTGTCCACTCTGTAAGCAGAATAGCATGGACAAACCCACGTGGACTTATTTGATTTGTGTGCATTCACAGATGGATCCAAAGTTGCGTCCTTCATTTGCTGATATTGTCAAAACACTGGAGGAAATGTTAAACCGCCTGAGAAATGAGGACTCGGAGAGAGACAGAAAGTTCTTGAACCTTGACAACAGTGAAAGAAAATCAAAAGGTAAGTGTCTGTATTGTACAAACATTGTTGCATGCTCATAGCAAGAGGAGACAAAGCTTCATATTTTGCAAACTGGTATTTTGGCTATATATGGTGTTATTTACAGTTTATGAAAGATTTTACACAAACCCTGAAAATTATTCTGGGTTTGTGTAAAATGCTCTATACTTTGCATTGCAGAATGTCCTTTAGTGAAAAAAAAACAGCTGTTTCTTAAAGTGCCTGATAAGATTCTGTCCCCAAGCTCTTGAAAGGAAATTTAGAGTTCATTTGGGAATGAATGGTTTTGTAAGTTGCTATTAGTGTATGAAAGTCCATCAACTTTTTACTTATCGCTGCCATACTTAGTACATATACATAATTTCTTTGGTGTATGTTACATGTAACATTTAGAAGCTTCTTAAATTCCTTCAGGTGGAAGAGCACAGAAGATGCAAGAGTATTATAAAGTACCTAGAAATACTCTGAAAGACGAGAAAAGATGAGTCCCAGGTCTGCTTGGGAATGTTGGCCTTGAAAGGTTTTCTCTAAAGCTGTCTGGTGCCACCTGGTGTGGGGAGCAAACTCTTGTAGCCTGGGCCGTATTCTGACTTGGGTGTTTTCTGTTAGTTCACTTCTGGCATTAGAAACGTAAGAGTACATTAAAAATAGTTTCTCATATTATGTGGATATACAAATGTGCAACATATGGACATACCTATCAATCTGTAATATAGTCGTAGATTGAAATAATTATCCTCTACTTCAAACCACATAGAATTAATGCATGTGGTAATTCTCCCACACCTGGAAAGCATCTAAAAGAGGTGTGAGTTTAAAAAGGATATTTGTTTGTTTGTTTAGGGTTTTTTGTTTGGGTTGGATTTTTTGGTTTGGGGTTTGGGTTTTTTTTTCCTTTCATTTTTCTGGCATTCTCCCTTTGGAGTACATGTACAAAACAAGTACTTCTCAAAGAAGTGTTACATGCTGTTCTTTGACTTGCATAGTGTTTCCTACATGGAATGACTGTAGCCTAAACCGTGGCAATATTTAAAGGGAAAAGTGAAAATCCATACGTGCTTATTCTGGAAATGGTAATCAAAAGGAGATATCACTACTTTATACCCATTTGTTATCGCTCTAACACGGCTCTTCAGAGGCACCTAGAGAGTCCATGACAGATGCATGTTCCAAACACTCAAGGAGTTAACATCTACCATTTTCTCATCCTATTCTAGTGATGCAGCTTTTATTCATAAATGTGTGTATGTGTGCAATGGGTGCAAATACACAGGCATATGTACAACTTTTAAACTCTTATTCATTAGCATCAGACTCTCATATATCCCTAGTTTTGTATTGGATAATGTACTGAAAGAAGGCTGGGATACAATGATTTAAAATCTGCATGGTACAAGGAGGGACATTTATTTTGGTCTTAGACACTTCCCATCAGGGTGAAAAAGTCTCAATTTCTTTGGCAACTATGTTTTGTACTGATTCTCTTTTGTGGTCAGTAGCACCAAGAGGCCTTGGGCAACCTCTGCTGGAAGCCAGGACGATAAATCCAGAAACATGCAAATTGTTCTTCTCCAACACCACCCTGTGCCATCTCTGCTGTGGCAGTGTACTGGCAGCAAGGATGTTTGAAGGGGCTCTAAAATACACTGAGGAGAAGAGAATGGTGTACTTGTGTTTGTGCAGGAACTTAAAAGGAAGGAGCAGACTTGTGCTTATGGAAGCTAGTTTGGAATATCAGAAATGCAGCTCTTTTCTTTACAGTTGTCATGAAGGCTCTGTGAGTGAGCAGACATATGGCTATATAGAGCTCCTTTAAGCTAAGAGTATTTTTCTTTTTCTACTCAGGATCAATTGACAAAGGACCAGGAGTAAAACGTTTGAGTTCCTTGGATGATAAGATCCCACCCAAGTCACCCCGTCCACGTCGGAATATCTGGTTGTCCCGCAGCCAGTCGGATATCTTCTCCCGCAAGCCTTCCAGGAAGATAAATGTGCAGGACCCCTACTACACACCAAGCAAAGGGTTAGGCCGGAAAGTTAATCCCTTCAGTGCCCGGGAGGACCTCAAGGGGGGAAAGATCAAATTCTTTGACATGCCAAGCAAGTCTGTGATTTCCCTCGTGTTTGACTTGCATTCTCCAGAGGCAGGTGGAGGCCTGAAAGCCAGCCAGTCCCAGTTCCGACAGGCATATAGCACAGACTGGCAAGAACTTTCCCTTCTTCCTGGGAGGAGATGCAGATCACTTCCACTCTCTCCTGAATTGCCACACAAGGAATATGGCCTGTTTGGGGGACTGTCTTCAACTGTTGGCAGATGTGACCCAGCCCAGTTAGGTGCGGAGGTTCGTCAAAAACTCTTGAGTAGCACAAAATACGGTGTGTCAGAGATTCCCCCCTTTCACGCCAAGCCTCACAGACCAGAGTTTCTTCTTGCACCAGGACAAGAGGAGGATATGGACTGTTCAGATGGGCCAGTGGCCCAGGAGGAAAATGGGTTTTGCCCTGTTGAGAACACATGTGGAGATCCAGCGTGTGATCAACCATTACTGCTGGCCCAGTCTGGGCCACTATCTTACAAAAAGCTCCCAGTTGAGAATTCAGTGAACTCTGAGGGTCATGGCTCCCCACAAATGTTTGCAGGTTGTCTCCCTTCTGAAGAGATGGAGGTAGAAGATGATCTACTGAAAATTACTCTGTTAGAGTCTACAAAGCCTCTGTTCAGTGTTAGTCCTTCTACCGAGCTGAAGAGAGAGGCATGGCCCTTCAGGGAGCAGGATGGGGACAGTCCTGCCCTGTTGTCTCAGACCTCCTCCAACATCTCAGCAAGTGGCAGCACAAAGTCAACTTGTGACATATGAACAGAGGGCTCAAACTGAATGTGTCCTTGAGAGAACAGTTGTTCCCACTTGCTTAAACTCTGTTTTTCTGCAGTGCTGGGCTTCACATTTGAAAGAGACTCAACAGATGGTGGAATCTGGCTGTCAGACAGATAGCTGCAGAAAGTGTCTGAAGAAACTGATTATTTTATAAAACTTTATTTCAAATTGTGCTTATTCCCTTTCCTGATTTGTGTTAGGAGAGGGAACTACTCCAGCCAGAACAGCCATGTGGGTCCCACAGCCCTTCCAAGAGGCAGCAGCCAGAGCAGGCACCATGTAAACAGTTTGACCTGGATTTCCAGCATGGGGCATTTTAAAGTCTTAAGCTCCATGCAGAGTAGAAAGAATGACCCTTAGATTTTTCCCTCTTCCTCTGACTGACCAGCTGCTCTAAGCCACTGCAGATTTTTCATTAACATTCTGCATCAGTGCACGTGACTTGGAGCCCCTGTTTTAGAAACAGGCACAGAAGTCTTTCTGAGCTATGTTGAGCAGATAGGAATGCTCTCTGGTCCCAGAGCTGCTTTGAAGGCTGTTGTAGCATTAAACAAGCTCTTCTTTCAAAAGCAGCAAAAACAAAACCCCTCATGCTGGTCACAATCTGCAGGCTGAGTCACATGACAAGTACTTTGCAATTAACAAGCAGAATCTGTTCCCTGGTGTTTCATTTTCCCTTGGGATTTAGTAATGATGTTTAATACATTTGTGCAGGGAAGCTCTCTTCCTTGTACAGCTCTTTATGTACCTCAGCCCAAATGTGGAGGAAGATTTGCCCAGGACACACAGAGGCATATTCCAGGCATTGCCATTTCTGGGCTTCTGAAGAAACTGCTCCTGAAAGTACCAGCTGTATGGAGCTTTTGGCTCTTACCTCTGAAGAGCTGAGTGGACATCATAATCTGTTTCTGCAGAATAGTTAAATATAGTAGCTACATCACAACTGACTATTAGCACTAAGCTAGAAGGGTCACATTCACCTCCCTCTGTGGTACAACATCCCATCTCACTGATTTCACTGCAGTAATGATGGCTCCTCACCAGACTGCTTGACAGAGGACAGGGATCTCCTGCTCAGGGGAAGTTACCAGCAGTGTTGTAGCCCCACAAGTCCTCTTGGAGAGGACAACTCACAGGAGGGCTTTGAATGGTCAAACTGAAGAAAATTAGCTTGTCCCCAATTAACTTTTTGTTTCCTCTACAGAAGGAAGCTGCTGTCTTTATTGGCTTCTCCTGTCACTGAATAGGTTAATCTTTTTTAATTTATTTTTTTACTTTCCTCCACCAGCAGGTACCTGTGAAAGAAGCAGCAACATGAGCTTTAATGCTGCTTGCTGGAACCAGCATCAGTGATCCCTGCTCTAGGATGCAATGTATGGGAAAGCTTGTTCTGTGACATTTGAGCAACATCCTGCCCTTTTCCACTACCATCATCCCAAAAACATGGGATTTTTAAAATTTTATTTTATGGGGTTTATTTAACCTATATTATAATTCCTAAGTGAGGTAAACATTGCACACCTGCTGAGCAGATGGTGATGCAGCAGAGTCCAGAATTTATCCAGGTAGCCTGTTACATTCTTCCTGCTCTCTTGTAAGGCTGGATATACTGTAAGCTTGTGTCTGATGGAAACCAGACTATTTCTACTCTTCTCCCATCTCAAAGAAAGGGTGGAGAAAGCCTTAGTTCTCTATTGGCTGGGGTGTGTATCTTTCTAGAGGTGTAGGAGGTTGTTCTGTGAGTTACAGCTGTGACTTCCTCTAGTGAAGTGTGTGTTAACCTGAGCAGCAGTTCTCCCTTTGCAGTGGCTGCCATGAATGAAATGAGAAACCTGGTGTTGCTGTGTTATTTAATACAGTCCATGCCAGATTAGGCAGCTGTTGGCAGTTTGAAAGCGAAAATGCCTGTGCTAAGATCACCCCTTTTGGCCCACACCTCTGCCTCTTGAAGGTGCTGATCTGTAGAGTAGTCTCTGTCTTCTGTATCGTGTCTGCGGAGTGCAGAGCAGCTTGTATAGCTGCCAGTGTGTGTGTGTAACTTCCTTTGAGGACAGAGAAACATCAGAACTCAATTGCCAGCGAGTTGCCTGCCTGGTGCCTGCTTGCTTTTCCTTTTTTTTTTTTTTACTTCTTTTTATCTTTGCTACAATTGTATCTTCTGGGAGGGAAACCATCAGCACCAGCTTCTGTTGTCACAAGATGCATTTAGGTGTGTGACTTCAGACAAACAAGCAATAACGAGTAGTTTACTTTTGGATCGCCAGGCTTAGGGAAGCTGTCCAGCATCCTCCAGCAGCCTGACTGGAGAGCACACGCACACCTCTGGCTGCCCTGGGGCTCATGTGAGTGAGCCCTGGCTGTCAGTGCTGATGCCTCATCACGAAGCCTGTTGCCCTCTCTGCCACTGACTGCAAAGCTTGAGCAGTCAGGCTTGGGGCACCTCCGGGGCACCCATTGCAGTGACCTCATCTGCTCTCTTACACCGCTGTCTTTACAATGTTTCCCTGCCCCGAATAGCTCTTACAAAGCAGCACAGCTAAAATTTTATTTTCTTAAATGTCCGCTCTAAGCACAACCAGTTGACATGCACTGGGCACAACTATCAGCTTCTCTGGCTCTTTGTACTGAGGTGGAGATGTCAGAAATAGAAAGGCCAAGGACTAGCAGCTCAGACCTTTCCTAGATTGGTCTGCATGGGAAGAGGCATGTGGATGAAACTGGAGTAAAAGGTCATTTTAAAAATTGCAAAGTGGTTGCTGAAACCCAGTGTTTCCAAGGGTCTGGATGCAGTTGGAAGTCACTACATCTCATCCCTTTGGCTGCATAAAGCTGAGTCTAGGCTGCACCTAGTAACTCCTAGGTTTTCTGCCTACTGAGGTTGCTTTTCTACAGAGGGCCATTTTCTCACAGCTACTGATAAACGTGAATTTGAACATGTGGTCAGCAAACTCCTTGTTTTATAGTGATGTGACAAAGTTTTATTGTGATTGGATTTTACCGTGATTTTGACTTTACAGGAGCAGTTCTTGCTCTTTTAAAGTACTTTCTACACATTGCTACACATCTCCCTGAAGAGATCAAAGATGTTTTTAATTCACTTTAAATCTATGTTGAGTTCATTTAAATGTCTGTTATAAGCTATTTTTGTTGTGGTTGCAGGTTGATAAAATGCAGCCAAGAGAATGCATGTGAATTGCTGCCCTTCAAAAGCAGCACAGCCAAGGGGCTGTAGCAGACTTGTACTTGTTGGAGAGGCATTGATGTATTATGTGTAACAGAACATTGGTATTTTTGCCAGTACAACTAAAGACACTTGAATAATTCCTGTTTGCACTTAATGCTATTGTTTATATTGCATGTCACTACATTTCTATGCAAAACAAATAACTTTTTTTTTGGGAGGAGGGGCAGCCAGATATTTGATTAAGTATAAAGATCTTTGCGAGATGATCTATTTTCGTATTTATGAAGGAGTTTTACGTCTTAATATTTTGCAGTCTGTAAATAGCTGAACTTGTAATTAAAGGCTTAGGAAGAAGTTTGTAGCCTGTGTATAATAGTAAGTTAACACTGCCAGAAAAAAAATCTTTGCGAAACAACTTTTCTAATATTGCGGATATTTATGAATATGTAAAGAAAGCACGTCTTGTTTTTATGTTGATTGACCTTCTGACTTTTTTGAACTATAGAAATGGTGTATGTTTTATTGGAACTGCAATAAGAAGTAACCAAAGATGAATCCACTTAAATATTTTCATAATTTTTTTCTTGGTCAGGTTTTGTAAACTTTCCCAACTTGCTTTCAAAATAAAAATGAAATCAAGGCCTGAGTCTTGTGATTAAGAGGACAACTCTAAGTTAAAAAACCTGGCTCAAATGCTTACTTAAGCTACAAATGCCATTAATATCTGGCTTGAGATTGTATTTGATGTTACTCAGTGCTGAGTTATACACAAGGAAAACTGTCATCCTCAGTGTTATTTCTCTCCTGCATCACACTGAAGTGTTCCACTATTAAATCCATGAGACTCAAAGGATTTTTTTTTTCTGCTCTGTGTTACAGTGCTCTGAAGAATAGGCCACAGCTTCTGACCTACCAGATAAGATGGCTTTTGATAGCAGCCTGCAGGGCACTTGCCATGGTGGCTGCTCTGTTCTAGCCCTAAATAGCTTCAGTAGCACAGGAAACTGTGCAGTTTCTCAGGATCACATATCTGGCTTTCAGCCCCACTGTCTCTCCCTTTGGAACAAGTCTGAAGACCTGCTATGGCTTGTTTCTGCATGCAGTTAGCCTGCATTAGAATCAGCTCGCCTATTTGGGAGGAACTTTCTCCTTCCCTTCTCTCCTGTAAGAGCAAGGTCGCATCTGTGCATGCTCTAACCAAAGGTGCATTTCTCCCACTTCAGCCTGATCCCTGCCTTCACATCCCAGCATGCCACTAAGGAACACGGGCAACTCCAACCAAGAGCAATTTAATCAGTCAGATGTTAAAACAGAAACAAGAATATGAAACCTGTTCCCTTTTTTTGGAGAGTTCTTGATGGAAGAAAGAACTCCCAAACTTGGAGGAAAAAAAAAGCCCGGTTTAGTGAGGAGTTCTGTAGCTCTATGCACTGTCCCAGGCCAACTTTATCTTCTCGCTGTGAGCTTTGGAAGATTTAGAAAACAAGCTCTTTACTATTTGCAGTGGCACTGATTTCCCACTGAGGTACAGTTTATTATGGCAGTCTGGCAACCAGGGCCCTGCAGCAGCATCTGTGTTTTTCCCTTGCTTGAGCATCCAGACATAAGCCATGATATAGCCGGTCATGAACGCGTCAAAGCCAGCTCGGTGTGTGCCCCCCTGCGAAGGAGGGCCATGGGCTTCCTTCTCCTTTCCTGAAGCACCTGCTGCTTCAGTCTCAGCGATGGCTGGGGGACTGGCTGAGTCCAACCCAGTGGGAGCCTTTGACTTCCTCTCTACTTGGTCACTGTCAGAAGCATTTCCCTTGGCACAAGGGCTCAGGGCAGCTGCTCCCTGGGCAGCAGTTCTTTCAGTGCTCCCCAGATTCTCTTCCCATTGTGTGCTGGTGTCTGAGCTGACCTCTGTTTCCATGTCCACGGAGATCTCCCCCAGTGCCCTGTCCTCTCCATTGGGTGCGATCTCTGCCAGCTCTGTAGCAGCTCCAGGCTCGTAGCAGCTCTGTTTCCGTGGTGGTCCCTCCTCCCCATTCTGAGCTTGCTCCAATTTTTCCCCTGAGCTTTCCTGTTGGAATGCATTTGCAGGCACTTTCACGTTCTTCCGATGCTTCCATTTGTGCTTCCGTTTCTTTCGCTTCTCCCAAAGCTTGTCGTCCTCATCAATGATGAGGTCAATGTTATGAGACTGTGGACACTTTACCCCTTTTGGACACCAGCCATAGGCCTAGGGAGAGAGAGAGATTAGTCTGTAGCCTCCATCTTCCTGGTTAGAGCAGCAATCATCATAACGTGGAGTTGAGCTAATTATTCCCTTCCACCGAGGGCTTGCGAGGCTGGATCAGGAACAGTGTCCAGTCACAGCCCCACAGCACACAGGGAAGGTGCTGACACGCTGCATTGGGTGCACCAGGGAGCTGTCAAGGTGCAGCACGCAGCATATGAGGAGAGGCCAAGGAAGGTACGTTTGTTCTACCTGGAAAAGACAAGACTAGGGGAGGGGGATATCTAGCTGGTGTGTGCAGGTACCTACAGCAGAGGTTATGGGGAAGATGGAGCTAAACTCTTGTGAGAGCACAGGGAGAGGGGACCTGGTAACAGGGGAAATTATGACTAGAGATGTAGGAAAGTGTTTTTCACATAGTAGTCAAGCACTGGAACAGGGGCCTGGAGTTGTTTTGTAATCTCTGTCCTTACACAACTTTTAAATTTACCAAACAAAGCTTTGAACAACACTGAGGCGGTGGTTGGATGAGAAACTTCTAGAGAAACTTCCCCAGCCTATGGTTTGTGACAGAATGTGCTACATCTGGAAGAGCTCCTTTTCTCCATGAAGCCCCTGAAGCCAGTTATGATCTGATCAGATGGGCTCTTTGCTGCTATAGCTGCACCAGGACGAGCTGTTGTGGATCACCCTGTGCTACAGTGCCACAAGCTGCAGACAGGTATTAATTTTTTATATCTAATGAAGATACAGAGAAGGGTAGAGGTGGCATTTCTTTATTGTAGGACAAGCCAAACTAACACAGAACTTGCAGCCCCCCCAGGACAGCAATGGATACTGTGACTCACACTATCCCACTGGTTAGGGCCATAGACTCTCTTCCTAATGAAGCCTGGAGGATTCCCCACCTCCAAGCAGAGCATGCTATTGCCTGTCATGAAGCCACCTGAAACTTGAAAATGTTCCTTGTACTGTGAAGCAGGCAAGGGGAAGTTCCCAGGTGCTTTCCCACCACTTCTGGCTCAGGCCACCTGTGCCCCTTTCCATGGAGCCAGGAAGGGAGCGGGGATTCACGTTACTTACCGAAAACTTCTCACAGACAGGCACCTTATTCCCCCCTCCAGCACTGTGGCTTTCTTCTTCCAGGGAGCAGTAGCGGTAGTCGATGTACCGGGACATGTTGGCAGGGTAATTGCAGAACTCCACAGTGAGGTGCTGCCCGCTCGAGTCCCTCAGCTTGCAGTTCTCTCGCTTGCTGGAACAAGAGCAGCACAGTTACTGCAGGATGGGACCAGGGCACACAGCAAACACTGCTCTCCACCAGCTCTCAACTCCATGAGTTTCCTGCTCTTGAGCTCCAGCCCCAGACAGCTTGCTGGGAAGAAATACAATCCCAGGAGCGCAGCTTTAGTAAGTAGTGGCTTCCATGCTGATTCAAAGGTTGTTTTTTCTTATGCTGCCATATAGGAAGGGAAAGTAGCATCTCTGGTGAAGTTATGGGAGAAGGGGATGCATAGTTTGGTTTTTTAACTATAAAGGGCACTAAAATACGTGTTTGTCTTCATCATGTTAATGGCCAAGGAAAAAACACCCCAAAATGAGATACTATGTAGACCATCCAGCAGTCACCACCTAGGCAGGTTGAACCTGGGCAATGCAGGCAACGAGGAAATGGTTTTCATTTCATGAGAAAAAAATCTAATATGTTTTGTCCCAAGAGCTGGTTAAAAGGCCCAAAACCTTTGGACGGCTCTACCTAATGAGAATTGTGGGTTAAAACATTTAAGACGTCAGTTTAAAAAGTTTTTTTTATCTTGTCAAAACAAAGCACACTCGTATTTTGAGAACAGCCATCTTGAATGTTTTCAGACCTGTCAAAGTGGCATTTCCTGAGATAAAACAGTCACTAAAAATACTGTTTCTCCTCAAAACAGAGCATGACTTGAGCTTTATGGAGATCCCAGGGGCTGTATCACTGCCAGGGGCTTGTTTAGATTGTGTGGGGCCTCAGAATGTGGGGCCAGACTGAAAAGCACACACGTGTGTCCTGAACAAGAGCACAACCCTTGCTTGGAAGGAAGTGATGGGAGTCAGAGCGGGCCACAGGTGTCTCCTATGCAGGATGTATGACCGAGCTGGTCAGTGTCACGGAGTGCAGGGAACACCCACCCTTTAACTGCAGTGTCCCTCACAAAACAGAATTATAATGAGCAAACCACGCAGGACAGCCCTGGTTTATTTTCTGTGTGAGTTCCTGCCATGACCCTGTGGCACTGCTGGACCAGAGCCAGGCAGTGACCCACTCAGATCTCAGTTAGGTCAGGTCACTGTGCTCAGTTTTCTGCTGCCACCAGTTTTGAAGTTCTCTTTCAGCTGCTGCCCACCAAACAGATAAGGCCCATTAAAAAACAAACCCATTCTAGAAACAGAAAAAGCACAGGGCAGAGTCACCTGAAAAGCACTGTTCTACAATCAGTGGGACAGTGAAAGGACACAACCTCCTTGCCTAGAAAAACAAACACACACTGACTTCCCCTTTGCCTTTCCTCCTCTAAGCTCCAAGTACCAGAGTGCTGCTCACCACTTCTTGTAGGCGTACTCCAAGTAGGACGCTACAAAGCGAGTCTCAAACTCCGAGGCATATTTTGTGTCATATATTCCTGCTGGGAACATCTCTGAGAGGTCGGCGGTGAAGGTGCCGAGGGTCTCTGGGAGGTGAGCATAGAAACACTGGTACAGGAAGACCAGGTCGATCAGGCCGTTATGGAGAATGAGCGGCTTCTTTGCCCGGATGAGCTCCAGGAAAAGTGTCCGGACGCTCAGGCTCTGGCTCTCGTTGCCCTGCACAAAGAAGGATCAGTCAGTGAGCCTTGGCACCCTGACTTGCTGTCACCCTGGGGAGCCCTCAGAGCCTGTGGCAGCAGGATGCTGCCCACAGCTATGACTTGCTCTGAACAAACAGAGACACAAATATTTGGAAAACCAACTGCAACAAGTGGGTTTAAAGCAGCAGGGAGGTGAAAGGGATAATGCTGCACTCAAGACCCCTGTGTGAGCCCACCTTCACACGGGAGCAGGGGAAGCCAGCACACTCCTGGAAACCTGGAGCAGAGCAGGCTCAGGTGTCTGAAAGGGAGTGGGTTTGTACCTTGTCGTTGCCCTTGTGGTAAGGGATCCCCTGGGAATACTGCTTGTTGAAGTCGAAGCCGTGCTGCACTAGGAACTGCACGGACTGGGGCTCGACCACATAATCCTCAGTGCACAGCAGCGTGAGGTTGTAGATCTGGCACAGGTACGTGTTCTCAGACTGCACAAGGAGAGCGTGCAAAGAACGCAGGGACACCTGTCAGAGGGAGCTGCCGAAACACCCGGGGCAATTCCACGGGGGAATTCCATCTCCCAGCGCCTCCCGATGCTCCCCATTCCCCGGGGAGGACCAAGACAAAACGGCCGCACTACGGTTCGTGCACGCACCTTCTCCGGGAGCTGCTTGAAACAGGCGACGCCGAGGGACAGGACCGAGCGTGTCCTGGCGGCGCTGCAGACGGCCTTGTACCGCTCCTCGATGCACCTGGCGGCGGGAGAACGGCCCGTGACGGCTCCGGCCTGCCCGTGCCCCGGGGAGAGGGCACCGGGCAGCCGGTACCGAGAGAAGCACCCCCCCTCGCCCCACCGGGCACTCACGGGCTCAGCAGCGACTTTCTGGCGCCGAGGCCGCTCAGCTCCTGCGGGGAGACAGACACCGTCAGCGGCCCCGCGGGACCGGCCGCGCCCCGCCCCGCCGCCCCCACCCCGGCTCACCGTGTCCACGGCCACGAAGGTGGCGGAGTGCAGCGCCAGCACCATGGACGGCCACAGCTCCGCCAGGTTGTCGCTCTGCACGTCCACCACCGGCACTCGCGCCGGGCCCGCCATGGCCGCGCCCGCA
>VWZT01012513.1:94715-106871 GCA_013397055.1 Pachycephala philippinensis
GGGGGGAGGGGGGTGGTGACAGCTCTTGGGAAGGTCCGGTGTCAGTCATGAGATGGGCCTGCTCACCAATCCAACCCACGGCCCCGAATCCTTGCAGACACCCCTGAGCCCCTCCAGCCCCCCAGCAACGATCCCACTCTCCCCTGCTGTTTTCAGACGAATCCCCCCTCTATGTGTGTCTGGGATCATGTTCTGCCCCTGCTGTGACTGTGGCTGCTGCCCTTCCCTGCCTTATCATGTTTTTGTACAGATCTCAGGTACAATAAACTGCTCAAATATTTGCAGAGATGTCCTTGTGCTGCCAGAGTGGTGAGCTCCTCTTGTTTGGTTGGGGGTGGAATCCAATGTTGCTGTGATTTCCCAAGGGAGCACCGACACCACCACAGCCCCACCAGAGTGGGGCCGGACAGGAGGCATGGGACCGGACATTGGGGGGTTGCTGTGGGGCCAAACTTGGCCTGGGAGCGGCCGTGGGCACAACAGAACAGCACGGCCTTTGGGGTGACACCCCACAGGGCAGGGAGCCCCAGCACCCCGGGGTGTGAGGGTGGCACCATCTTTTTGGCTGCAGGGTGGCAGAGGCTGCACTGGTGGCTCCCGTGGGACCTTGTGCATGGATGGCGCTGTTCGAGGTCACCCCACAGTCCTGCAACCTTCGGTGTAAGCAGTGCCCTTGGCAATGCCCCCAGCCCTCCTGTGCCTGGGAGGTTTGGAGCGGCTGTGTCCGTCTCTTCCTTGCAGCACCGCCTGTCCCCCTCTGGCGTCACCCCGGCACCAGGCACCGCTTTGTGCCAGCACGGCTTGGGCTGGGCTGTGGCAGCAGCACCCCGAGGCCACATGGCACCGACGGGGACAGTGCCTGCCTTGTTGCTGTCCCCTCGGGGCAGGCGGTGGTGGCCGGGGCTCAGTCCCCGCTCCAGCCAGGCTCTTCTCCTCCCTCCTGGGCGGGGAGAGTGGACAGGAGATAAAAGGGGGATCAGGGCCAGCTGGAAGTTGCTGAAAGCTGCTGGGGCCGGGAGCGAGGGAGGACGGCAGCGAGGAGAAGTGCGGTATCATGGGCTCGTTCTCGTGGGGGAGAGGGCTGGGGATTGGGGGCACATCCACCCCGACCAGATCCTGCATCTCCCTGCTCCCTCCCCAGATCATCCCCCCAGACCCATATCCTCCCCCTTGCCCATTAAATGTGCTGGATACTAGAGGAATGGGGAATATCTTGGGGTGGGCAGGGTTAGGGGGCTGTGAGAGGAAGGGCAGATGTTGGGACTCAAGGGCTTTAAAGGCTCTGTGTACCCCTAAAGCACTTTGTGCGGCATCAAGGACTCTCAAGGTGACCTGAAGGTGAAACCATCTCTGTCCCAGTGACTGCTCACTGGTGGCTGAGATGATGAGGGCTGTATCCCTGCTCCCTTCTGGGGTAAAGACAGCCCTCTGTCTGGGGCTGGGTTCCTTTTGTGGGATCAGAGAAGTGGAGAAGGCCCATGGGAGGAGGACCACCTTCATCTCTTGATGTGTGGAGTGGGTGTTAGCTGCCGGGAGAGAATGGGATGCTGTGGCGCTCGGTGCCCACAAAAGATGGTAGCAAGGAGCTGGGCACTCCAATTCCCCACCTTGTCCCCCTTTCCTTGCCCCCTGGGGTGGGGCTCCCAGCTCCCAGTGCCAGGACCACACCAACACTGCCCACCAGTCCTTGTCTGCCCTGGAGCAGGGTGCAGGGAGGCAGTTTGGGGTTGCAGTGGATCTGGGAGGAGAGTAACACCCCGTGTCCCCCTGCCAGGGCCAGGGTCCAGGATGGGGCTGCTGGTGCTGGCCCTGGCCACCTGGCTGGGGCTGGCCTCGGCCTCCGAGGAGACGGCCAACAGCAGCCGGATCTGCCAGGAGGCACCGGCGTGGACCATCAATGGCTCGAGCCCCATGGAGGGGGCGGCAGGGCAGGTGACGGTGGTGGCCCTGCTGAAGGCCAGCTGACAGTTCTGCCTGAGGCAGGCCCACAGGTGAGGCCCGCTCCCCCTGCCCAGAGCAATCCCCGCCACCCCGGGGGCGCACGGCCGCCCCTGCCNCATGATCGTCAACGAGAAGGCGCCGCTGTCCCGCGCCATGCTGCCCGAGCTGCAGCGCCATGCTCCGCCTGGCGTCCCCGTCTTCCAGCCGGAGCAGGAGGACCCTGACGTCTGGCAGGTGCTGGGGGGTGACAAGGACGACTTCCTTGTTTATGACCGGTGAGTGTCCCTTGACTCTCCTGAGGCTTTTCTGAGTGTTACAGAGTGTTTGATGGGCTTCCAAATCTCCCCTCACGGCCGGGCTGGGGGGACTCCAGATCCCCGTCTTGAGCCAGGCCATGACTTCTCCCCTCAGGTGTGGCCGCCTGGCTTTCCACATCCAGTTGCCCTTCAGCTTCCTCCACTTCCCCTATGTGGAGGCAGCCATCCGCTCCACCTACATTAAGGACTTCTGTGGCAACTGCTCCCTCTACCCCAACACTACCCAAGAGGTAAGAGCTGGAATGCTCGCTGGAGCCGGGATGCCTTCTATTCTCCAGCACTGCACATCAGCAAAAACAATCTCGTGTTGGGGACGGGCTCCAGGTTGGCAGCTGCCCTCAGCTGTGTTTGAGACAGAAGGCGATGAAAGGTCTGGAATAAGGGCACTTAAATAGGTCAGAGCTTTCCAGCTGAAAAGGAATTGACTAAAAGAGTCATATTCCAGGTCTGGGAATCCTAACTAGGACTGTTCTGGCATAAGGGGCAGGCAGTGGATGCAGAGGTGGCAAGCTCAGAGCAAAGAAAAAGGTGTAGCTCTGAGCATGGAAGGTGATCAGTCACTTCCCAGGAGAAAAACACATCCAGAAATACTAAATGCAAAATGCCTTTTCTGGACCATAGAGAGCTTGAGCCAAGGGATGCAGGTGTAGAGGATTGTGCCCTGTGTGCTCCAGCTTCTCCTGTCCTCCCTGTGCCCTGGGTCAGGGCTGGAGAGCCTTTGCTCTCACCCACAGTTTTCTGTATGATGGATGCTGGTCTGCCTTCCTCCCAGCTCAGAGCTGTGCTCCCAGGCTTTCTGCAGGGCTCTGTGGGCACTCACATACCACAGCAGTCCCTGTGTTACTTTTCTCAGGCTAACAGTACCATGGAGGGCCTTCCAACCCCGAGCTCACCTCCTGAACACGAGGGGATGGAATCAGAGACCCCCATCCACCAGCACAAGCCCCTCCATCCTCACCACCATCACGAGGTCAGCGGTGAGAGAGACACAAACCCAAGTGAGGACCACAAACCTGCTACCCATGCTCACCACCACCACCAAGACCACAGCCAGCTCCATCATAAGGGGAAGAAAAAGACGGAGGGGGATGAGCATTAAACCAGGCTGGGCAACCTCGCAGAAGCCAGTAGTGTGCAGATCACCCCAACTCACTTCACAGAGGCATGGAAGGACTTGCTTTGGGCTGCTGATCACCAGCAGTGCTGGTTTAACAGCTCCCTCCAGCATCCCCCACATGGGTTGCACTCCTACGCTGTGATAGGGATGGAAATTCCCCTTGGACCCTGCTCAGTGCTGCATTTTCAGCCCCAGGGCTCAGTTCTGAGCCTTCCTCTGCCACTGTCTGCCTTTCTGTGCTCAATGAAGCCTGCCGTGCAAACCAGGAGGTCCCTGGTCGCTGCTGGCTGACACTGCACAGAGCAGCAGGGCGGGGGTGGAGGGGCCAGAGCTGGCATGGGAGCAGCACTGCTGTCACCCTCTGCCCATCCAGACACCCCTGGGTGTCCTGGAATGCCTGGGTTTCCTGGCCAGGGGAGGGACAGCGTGTGCCCCGCAGGACGTGGTCCCAGGGGACTGAGGGCACGAGGAGTGGTGGGATGTCGCAGTTCCCCATGGTCCAAACCCTGTACCCCCACAGCTGTCATGTCCTGGGCACCCCCAGACCGTGCACACGGGTATGTGCAGTGGTGGTGGGTGGCCGCAAGATGGTGGCCTTGTCCCCTCTTGGAGACCCAGGGGCTGCATCCAATGGGCACAGCCCGAGGAGGACAGGGTGAGGATCCTGAGGTCTCTCCTGGGGATAAGCGAGGTGGGAGGGCAGTGTGGATATCCGGAGTACGAATAAAACCTCTGTGAAGTGACTACTGCTCAGTCTGGCCTCTGGTGGGCACAGAGAGGGTGGGGGTCTTGTTTAGCACCGGTCTGTGCTCTGGGCACAGGGAGGGACACGGGGCTGGATGCAGACCCCATGATGCAGCAGCTGGTGATTTACATCCCCTGAGCAGGAGCTGGAGGTAAAGGGGTTGAAGACCGAAGAGACCCCATCTCTTCTGGCTGCCTCCCAGGGTGGGAGTCCAGCACATTAACACTGTGCTGCTTGGAGGATGTTTGGCTCGGCACCTCCATGCCTGGCTTGTGGGTGTGATGTTGGGGTGCCTGCCCCAAGCTGCTGCTTGTTCGCACATGCAGTCCAAAGTCACCATGGGCATCTCGTCCCCAGTGCCCCAACTGGTCCCCACTGCAGGCACATCGTGGGGCTCTCCAGCCCTCAGGCAGGTGGGTGCTGTGTCCCTGGCATGCAGTCACGCCTGCCTGCAGCTTGGGGTGCCCCAGGCCTGTCTCTGCCCTTTACACCATCTCCATCTATCATCTCACACTGCCCCACTCTACACCTCTCCAGGCCCCACCGCCTGAGTGGGGAGCAAAGCGATGTTTTTCTGCTCAGTGTTACATGGTGCTGTGTCCTGCTGCTGGATTTCTGCACCCTGTCTCTGCTGGAGGATGCTCTGCACAGCGACTGGGACAAGAACCAGGGTGAAAAGGAGCTGTTCCTCATGGGGATGAGAACAATGGGATCAGATGTGTCTTTCTCACCAGCCAGATTCTCCCACGGGGTGCTGGCTTGAGACCCTGCTTCCCCTCCTCCATCTCTCCTCCCCCTCCCTCTTCTACCTGCTCCCAGTAGCCTGCAAGGGCACCTCTGTCTGCTGCTCCTGCCATCAATATTGAGGTTATCTTTTTCTTCTGGCAGCTGCTGTAATTGAAACAAAGCAGGCCGGGCCTCACGGGCTCGGCTCCTCTCGCTCATTTTGCCGGTGCTGCTGAGACAACTAATTCATCTTATCGATGCATGGTTGGCCTCTTTTCCACCAGATCCAGGCAGAGCAGTCTCCCCACCACAGCTGGTAGGAGCAGGCTGTGTTCCTGTGGCGTGCTGCTGAGTGCTGCTCTTATCCAGCCTCTGGTCCTTGGCTTGCCTCAGCTGGGTGCCGGCCTCCAGCAGGAGATGCCAGAGGAGCCAGTCAGGGGAAGAGGTGCAGATTGGAAGGATGGTGACGACTTTTGTCTCTTTCTTTTGCCTTCCGATGCATTATCAGCACTTGTATTAAATTCCACATCCTTTCCTTGTGCAGCTCCTAAAGGTGTCCCTGCCAAGGAGGTGACAGGTGATGAGTGGGGCATATATGGATTTGCATTCCCTCACTGATGACCAGTTCTGCAATTAGCCATGGCAGAGAGAGGGATCCCATCTGCTGCTGGGTGTGTAGTCCACTGCAACATCTACCATTTGGTTACCTCCCAGCAGACAAATTTCTGGCCCTAAAGCTTGGGTGGTCTTTTTGATTTGGGTAGAGACATTGAGGTGTGGGAAAGAGCTGTGACACTG
Source organism: Pachycephala philippinensis (assembly GCA_013397055.1). Taxonomy (NCBI): domain Eukaryota; kingdom Metazoa; phylum Chordata; class Aves; order Passeriformes; genus Pachycephala; species Pachycephala philippinensis. The sequence continues at coordinate 100,360 of VWZT01012513.1, forward strand.
TTTGGGCAAAGTCCTCCATGACTGAGTAGTGGCAAGGCTTTAGAGTGAAGCTGATCCTATTCCACATATTATTGTCTAAAGACCTGCACTCCTGCGATGCTGAGGGAGAGCTTTGCGCTGGGTGGGGTGGAGAAGAAGTGTTTTGGGGGAGGAAACAGGCTCTCTACATCACTGATGTCTTGGAGAGTGATGGTGTTAGCAGATGGAATCCTCACCTGTTGGGGGGCTGGCTGAGCTGGGGGGTCAGGGGCCAGAAACAAGGGCTACCTTCAGGTCCTGGCAGTGCTGTCCCTCAGTACCCTGCTATCTGTGCCACCACCCTGGAGGAGGGTGCACTGTGGTACCCTGGTACCCATGTCTGTGCCACCACCCTGGAGGAGGACAGATGCCAGTTTCACATCACATGAAGCCTTGGCCCTGTGTGCTGCTCCTGCTGAGGGCCAGGCAGATCCTCTCAGGAAAGGAGGAACAGCCAGTCCTAATGTCAACAGAGGCCTCTTGTGCAGCGATGCTGTGTCAAGAAGAGGAATGGGTCCCTCCTCCTCCGCCCATTCATCTGGCAGCCGGGGTTGGCGTGCTGCCAAGCCAGGCTGCTTTGGAAACATTTCATTGAGGAGGCAGCTGAGCCTAGGAAAACAGAATGAAAATATACAGAGGGATCACTGTTGTTAGGCAAAATAAATGCAGGCGGCTGCATTTCTGTCCCCCAGGTCCAGCCCAGCCGGGCCCCTCTGGCTTCTATGGGGTCAGGGTGGCTGCTGCTGCCTGGGGATGGCAGCCATCTACCTCCATTGTGGGTTAGGAGCTGGGGAACGAGGCCTGGAGAGATCATCTGTGGCTTTGGCCAACTTGCTGATGACCCTGGTGAAGAGGCCCAGACTCATCTTGGTGTAGCGTTGCCCAAGGAGACGGGACAGAGCAGAGAAACAGCAGCAGAGATGAGCCAGCAGCAGTGACTCGTGGTCCCTGCCCGGCCACTGGTGCAGGGGCTTGATGGAAGTGATGCAGGGGCCGCAGAAGTGAGTCAGATTTTGGCCACGTTCATTCCCATCTCCCTCTTCAGCGTCAACCATGGGACCAGGCTGGGCAGGAGGCCCCCCAGCAGGATAGAGTCCAATCCCTGGGTTTTCAAAGCCCAGTTGCTTGGCATGCCCCATCTTCTGTCTGCTGGCAGAGGGAGAGCAGAGTCATCCCAAGCAGTCCCCAGGGACAGAGGGTGGAGGGGCCTCTGACTTCTGAGCAAAGCTGCATACAACAGGTTTGCCTCTCCCATTGTTTCCTTCTATAACCTCTCTCCCTCCTCCGAAGGCCTTCAAGCCACTCCATGGCCATTTGGTGACCTAAGAGAGACCCATCCCAGCTCTTTCCCTCCTTCCTGGTGGGTCCAGAGTGGTTTGGGGGAGGCGGAGCTGGAGCCCCAGTCCCATGGTATACCAAGACTTTTACCCCTGCACATCTTTCTGTGGCTTCACCTCCTCTCTTTGTCCACCCAGCACAGTCCAGTTCTGTTATTTACAGCTTAGATCAGGGGCTTGAAAGAGCCCAGTGTGAGCAGAAAAAGCCCAGCCCACACTCTGGGAGAGACACATCTCACCAGCCCAACTCATGCATGGATTTGCAGCACAGGGTGGGTGCCCAGGGCTGAGACTGGACCCTGCCCTGGTCCTTGTGCTCGTAGGAGCTTTGCTAAAATTCAGGCTCCCCTCCTGCTCTCCTGCCGGGAAAGCAGACAGCAAGACAGTCCTTTTTTGCCATGTGAGGGGTGTTTTGAGGGGTGATTGTGTCTCTCTCCACATGCCTCTCCTGCGGACAAGTAGGGTGTGATGCTGGGTTCCCAAATCCCACTGTTGAGAGCGGCCTGGGATGATGGCAGATGTGACAGTGATGGCCCTCATGGCACCTGAGGAACCACAGCTTGGTAGAGCTGCCAAAATACCTGAGCCCAACTTCCCACCCAGCCAGACCCTGCGATCCGCTCTCACTCCAAAGCCAGGGCATACCCCGTGCTAAAGGCTAACAAAGCATTGTTTACCCCTTGCTTTGCCATAATTTATCCATACTCTTGTAGCCTGAAAAATGATTCCCTGTTTATTTTAGCATCCCTAATTAAGGGGAAGGAACTTCAGTGGCTGAAAGGCGGGGGGCAGTGGCCCAAGAGGGCTGTTTTCTGCTGAGCTCAGCCCCAAGACAGCCAGCCTGGCCGGGATGGACGTCTCTCCAGCGCGGGACTGAGTAACTTTCTGGAGCACTCTGTGCTTTTAGACTCCGTGCTGGAGAGGTGGCTGTTCCTCCTGGAAGCCAAGGGTCTTTGCCCAGCAGCTCCTCTGTGCTTAATTGCTGCCTGCACAGCAAATGCGTTTGCTGGAAGGGTGCTGAAATCTCCGTGGCAAGACAGAGGCTCAGCACTTTGCTAATCTTACAGGGGCTGGGGGAAGGCAGCCCTGGCAAGAGATGTAATGTCATGTGTGGGGGAGAGAGGGAACAACAGCTTCTGACAGCCAGAAGTCTCTGTCTGGGTACAGGGGGGAGTCTGGGTCTGCACCATCCCAGCCTGAGCAAACACAGGGACACACAGACAAGTAGAGCTGTTCCTGGATCGATGTGAGGGTGAAAACAGCCATCCCACACCTGATCTTGGAATTCAGCCTGTGCTTGGAGAGGGGAGATGGTACTCTCAGTACTTGCATTTCTCTTTTGAGTACACAGACAATTGCAGTCACACCTGAAGGAGGTCTTTGAGCTTGTCAGTTCTGGAAAGTTTCATAAAACAACTGGCTGGCTAGCAAAAAGCCACTTTATTAGAGTCCCTGCTGGAAGAGGAGAACAGCAATAACTCAGGGCTAATGAATCAGTGGAGAATCCACAGGGGATTTGAACAGTTTGACAGCAAAAAGCTCCAACTCCACTCTATGCTTTGTTGGAGACCTTACTAGGCACTGGAAAATCTAAAAATGGTGCACAACTCCATGGGCAACCAAATCAAGGTGTTCCTCCTCTTGCTTGCAAGGCCAAATATTTCATAAGACAATGCTCTCTGTTTCTTCCTGGACACTGGATCTACAGGGATGCTAAGGAATAACTGTCCTGGCCAATAGATTCCTCTGCTCCCAGATGCATTAAGGCAGGGGAGCTACAGTTATTCCCTGTGTCCTTTCCCTTCTGCCTCTGCTCTGAGCAGCATCAGCAACATAGGAAAGGCAGAAACAGCCACACTTCCAATGAGTACCGTACGATGGAGGTTGTAGCAGGGAGCTTGGCTGCTGATAAGCCTGTCTTTGGCTGCTTCAGAGCAGCAAATCCTCTGGATGGCTGGAGCAGGAGCCTGGTGTCTGCCTGCACTCTACTACCCTGTTCCTTTCCCATCATTAATTGGCCATAAAGCTTCTTCTGCCCTTGTATATCTTCATTTGTCACCACAGGACTTCCCTGGTGCTCCCTGGGCCTTGCAAAACTCTGCTGTCTTCTCTAAAGGCGCAGGCAGTGTCACTTATGTTAGTGAGGGCACAGCATTGACTGTTGGGAGTCAAAGCAATGTCAAAGCAGCACGGGAGCATCCAAGAGAGGGGGGAAGATGCCCAGGGAAAGGCAGTCTTTCTGCTGAGGATGGGGTTTGGGCACAGTGGGGAGACAGGAGAGCAGCTACATGAAGGTGTGCAGGGGGGAGCAGCCAAGGAGGTGACATCCCCTTGAGCTGAGATGTGGCACCAACCATCACTTACCTTGACTGCCATAAAACAAAGCACAGGTTCCAGGAAGCCCGCAGAGGTATCTCATCAGCATCCTTGTCCTCTCTCCTTTTTACGGTCCTTGAATTTAGTTTCTAGCAAGATGAAAGCAGTTTTCGTACTCCACAGCACCTGCATCTTAAAGCTGGACTTCTGATTGAGCTGGCACCCAAAGAATTTCCCTGGATATTGCATTGCATTGCTGCCTGACTGTGGTCTAGAGCCTCGGGGGCTCCAGCCCCTTTGGTCAGTCGATTTTCTAGCCAAGGACTCAAAATAAGATACTCCCTGGAGCCAGCAGGAGAAATCAGCACTTGGTGAACAACACTGGTGGTCAGGCCAGAAGGGCTGGAGTCGGTGGGTTGCAGCACGGGCAGATCCTGAGCAAACAGCCTTGAAAACAGGAGAGGAACCAGGGCTGCCAGTGGTAAAGGCTCAGCAAATGGCTGGGCTCAGGAAAGCGTGCAGTGAATTATTGATGTACCTGGTTCCAGGCTCTGAATGAGCAGCATCAGGGGCTGGGCGGGAGGCTGACATTTTGCATCCTTCCCCAGGGAGAATAAGTCAGTCCATGTTCCGTGGGAGGAGGAGAGCTCTCCCCCTTGCAAAATTCAAGGCAGTAATGAAAGGTACAGGGAAAGATGGGGAGGAATGGGGAGCAACAAATGTTCAGAACGTATATAGAGAGAGGAAAAATAGATTGGTTTGTCTTTGAAATAACATGCTAACCCCCCAGAGACAGGCTGGCCAGCCACTGCACCGACCTTGCTTTGATTTGAGTCTGGATTATATGTTTTATGCAATGAAAAGTCAGCTCATTGGGAATGAATAACATCCCTGCTTGGGCTGAAGTCTAAAATCCTCTTTATTGGCACTGTCTGGGGACGACGTAAGTAAGGACACTCAAGGTTGTCACTAGGTGAGCTCTGCAGTGACTGGTGACAGAGGGACCAGACAAGCTGGGGTGCTGTGTCCCAGCTCTCATGCAGGCTCACCCTCTGCCTGAGCAGCCCTGGAAGCTGCAGGGAGACACAGGTGCCAGCAGAAATTCTGTGACACCAGAGCCCACAGCTTCCATCATCGGAAAAGCTTGAGATTGCTGGACTGCTCTCTGCCAGGAAGGTGTGCTCCGCCTTGGGCCAGGAGGGTGCTTTGGGATGGCCCTGTGAGGTCCCTCTGTGCAGCCAGGGAGGGGCAGAGGTGGACAAAGCCCTTCTTGTTGCCCCAAGACCTGTCACCACAACAGTGAGCAGAGGCGATGGGAAAAATGCCGTGCTCCTGTGGCAAGTGCTTCCTGTCGCAACAAACTCTTACAGAAAGTAAAATGGCCTTCAGGGTTAAAGAAATGGGGACGTGATTCCTGGGGAAAATCTGTGTGTAAACAAATCTGTGTGCAGCTGCTGCCCCAGGCCAGTCCCTGCCACTGCTAGCACTCATTACTTTGAACAAGACCAACGGCAGCAAGGAACACCTCAGCCTTCAAGGAAAACCTCTTCCTGACCTTCATCGATTAGCTTGTGGCTTACTCTCTAAAATGGAGATCTCTCATTGCAGTATCTCTGCCTGCTCTCACCACCTGCCTGAGACCTGATTCCTTCCCTCCGTGTCCTGCAGAGGAGACCTTGGGCTTGGAGGTATCTCGTGGCAGAGCAAAGGCACATAATTATTTCCTGTTCCCTAATTGCATCGCCCTGTTATTCCAGGAAATGTACTCTTGCTCTGTCAGTAAGAATAAATAGGAGATCTCTGCAACAAGGGAGTAACCGGTAATGGTTTAGATGTGACTGAACTGCAGATAGGAAGGAACCGGTCTTGGATTCTCAAAGCACTGAGAATAATAGCAAGAAAACTGAACTCGGAGACCTGTGAGCTCTGCTCTTCCTCAGAGGTTTGTCACTTAAATTTAGACAGGACACAAAAACAGGAACGTATTTCTCGGGAAAATCTTGGAATGGTGTCCTGCTGGACACAGCAGCAAAGCGATGGCAGGGTGTAGAGACCCAGAGAAGTGGACTTCAGTTGCCACAGCCCTCTCCCCATCAGCCCTGCGCTGTGCTCGTCCCAGGGGTGCTGCCATCACCCTCGGCTGAAAGCAGAGGCTGGTGAGGAGTCAGCTCCCTGGATTTTGGGGTGCCAGCTCAGTCAGTATGTGCTGAATATATTCATATGTCCCTTTAATGTAATCCCACCTGAGAGCACAACAGACCTCCTGGGAGCCAGCACTCTGTTTTTCATCTCCTCCCCCCAAAGGCCGTGTGCTAAGGGACCTGGCGGGTTCCTCTACCTTGAGGACCCTGCTGTGATACGTGGGACGAGCATCTTCACTGCAGGGCTTTAAAAGAAAAAAGCAAACCCTGATGCCCATGGAAGAGCAGGGCTTTACTGTCTGCCCCGGTGTAAAGCCGTAGGTGATTTACGGGTGAGGCTGGGTGTTGATTTGTGGGTCAGACTGGGCGCTGGAACCGGGCACCGCCGGGCAAGCAGCAGGAGCAGTGCCGATCCCGCCGACGCCCCCGGGGGAGCGCTGCCACCTCCAGCGCCGCCGCACCCCTTTGTCCCGCTGGCTCAGCGCAGGCTCCTGGCGCTCGGATGGCCCCGCCAGCCCCTCACCCACCAGCGCCGTGGGGACCCATAGCCGCGGGGCTTTCCCCTCCGGGCACGGGGGACACAGCGTCCCTTGCGTGTTCCGCTCCCGCTTGGGGACACGGCCAGGAGGACACCGGGCGGTCCCAGGGCCATGCCCTCCCCACGGCGGCAGCTGGGCAGGTGCCTCAGGCAGCGGTTCCC
>VWZT01012513.1:107776-124445 GCA_013397055.1 Pachycephala philippinensis
CAGTTTGCACGCCGTCCGTCCAGTCCGAGGGGGAAAATAAAGACCACCCCTCTTCCCCACACCAAAGCGCCCGTCGGGGGATTGTATGGAGGGCACGCAGCCGTGCCGCCCCTCCCCCGACCCCTCAGCCGCGGTCCCTCTCACCCCTGAGCACCCCCCGCCCGGGCTCCCACGGGGGTCCTGTCCCTTCCACCGGGAGATGGGCTTATAAACATAATGCATCTCTCCAACAGCTCCGAGCGTTCCTCTTTGTCCTCTCCATCAGGGGCTTTCCCTGCTTGGAACATCTCTAGGGGTGGCATCAGCCCCCGCTTTCCTCTTCCCAGCCCCTGCACGGGCACGTCCAGCGGGGCCGGCCGGGGGGAGCGAAGGGAGCGCCGGGGGGTGACAAGTTGGGTGGACCCGCGGGTAGCAGCGGTGACCTGGCGTGATGCGCGTGTCGGGGACGGATGCGCGCGGCCTTCTCACGCTCGTTCGGTGTCGAAGGGGCCGTGGGAATGATGATGGGAATAATGGCATCGTGTTTTCTCTCCATGGGCAGGTGGCTTTTGTGTGCGCTGGCGGAGGGGGATTGCCGGAGAGGAAATGTTCCTCTTCCCCTGTCCTTCTAGTCCCTGTCCCCGTCTGAAATCCGCATATATTTAAAGAGAAACGAATTGGGGTGTTTTACATAAAATAAGCCGCTCCTCGTTGTTATTGGAAGGGATTGAAATGCGCGTTCCCATTAAAATGACATTAGGCGAGAATTTGTTTTGCAAATGCGAAATGTAAATTCATCTTGTGCCAGGGTATGGCGTGAATGAGTGAAGGGAGGGTGGTTTTTGTTGTAAGGAATGGGTAGTTCGCTCTGTTTATTTAAAGAGCCGTTCTTCCTTTTGGGGAAAAAAAAGCTGCTTAAAAAAATAATAAAAATCCCATTTGGTACAGTTTACATTCAGAAGAGCATTATCAAAACATTTTCCATTTGAGATGTGAGAATAGGAGGCAGCAGAAGAATTCTCCTCCCACCTCTGAGGACATGCAGTGAAAATTCCTGAAGCACAAAAGGTTTTTCTCTGAGGATATGATTATACCCTTTTTTTTGGCGTGAATTAATATTTTGTAAGGGCTGCGTTAAGATGATTAATTATTCTGTTTAAAATACTGTGAAACTCAAAACCAAATAATTTTTTTAGAAGGAGAGGAGTAGCTCTTCAGGAACTTTAAAATTAGGGGGAGGGAAGATAATAGCTTGCTGAGGGTGGTGTTTTAATGACCTGCCCACCAAGGTGTGGATGCAGTGAGCTGGTGTGGGAGTGGGAGACAGAGGTGACAGTTGCCTAAACCCAGGACTGGTTCTGTACAAAGGAATTTTCTTTTTAAATGAGTTTTAAAATTTATCTGTCTTTGAAACATAGCTTTGATGAGCCTTTATCCAATTCTGTGAAGGATCTGAGTGAGCACTGGGGTCAGGTGCATGTGGGTCCCATCCCAAAGTGATGTCCAGTGCTGGTATCCAGGAACCCATCTGCCCTGTCTCCCTGCACTTCCTGCTGCTGCTCTGGGCGAGCCAGAGAACAGGGAGGATGGTCCTGGCTCTGGCGTTTCACGTCCCCCCCGACAAGTCTAAACCGTCTCCCCAGCTTTGAAACCAGAGCTCGCGCTCATTGTCCTCCGAGCCGTCAGCTTTTTAGATGAAGCAGCATGTTCTGGAAGCGCTCGCTGCAAAGTCGGTGGGTGATTTATCTCCTGTTTGCACAGCCCGAAAGGGGCACGCGGGATGCTCGCCATGGGAATTTGCCTTTGGAGCCGGGGGGGGAAGGTTTGGGTCTTGGCTGTAGTGTGGCTCCTCTTCACAGGGCAGTGGGTGGGTGACGTGGGGTCAGACACCTCTGGTTTTGTCCCCGGAGCAGCCGCGTCACAGCAGTGCTTGCAGCCCTGCGCTGGAGGAGGAAAATTTACATCAAACAAAAGGCTGTGAAGGGCTGTGTTTATAGACAGGAGGCATAGCTGAGATGTCCTCCGCCAACTTTCCACATCCATCCTGTGGATGCCTCTGGAAGGTGAGGTGGAAGAGCTCCAGCCACCAGAGACACAAACACTTTGTGGCTGCGTGTGTGTGTTTGCAATTAAGATAGGAACTTGGGAACCATTATGTCTTGGAAAAAAATAAAACCCCAGCCCTGGCTTCCTTGATGCTCTCCAGCACTAAATCAAAACTACTGTTCCCCTCTAAGGATCCCTTTAACGGACACCACTGGCTCCCGGCGCCATGACCTGAGGTTTGCACAGTTGAGATTTGCTGTTAATAAAGATCAGATGTTTATACAGTTGTGTTTCTGACTCAGACCTGTGAAAAAATAGGGATACTACAGATGTGAAATTCCTTCTCTGTGTGGTTGGAAAAATCCTTTTGAAAAATTGAAAGACAAAATCCAGGAGGAATGACCTTCTGGCGATGGAAGATGGTGTGGAGGGGTGAGGTTGTGCTCATGGGGACAAAGTGCTTCAGGCTCTGGCTCCTTCGTGCTTACAAAGCTGGCAGGTCTGAAAAAAACATATATGCCACATTATCAACCAATAATTCCTTCATGCTTAGTAAAACTTAAACGAGGCTTAAACCCTGATCTCACTGGAGTCATTAAATTGATTTTTTTTTTTCCCTTGCTCAAAGAAAGATCTTGGATGTTGAACACAGGCATCTTTGTCTTCTTAAAAACTGCTTTATTATTATGTGTACAGATCCCGTCTTTGTGTGTGTGTGGTGTGTGGGTTTTTTTTTCTTTTAATTTTTAGACAAATGACAAAAGCATGCAGGAAAGGAATGCAGAAATGCCAGGCTTAATATAAAGCATGCAACTGCACTGCATGCCGGGAATCCTAAAGGATACAAAACCTTTAACGACAGCGGTTAATTTTTAACAAGTTCACTTGCATAAATATTTATGAACAAAAGTTTTTACACTATTATCTCTTGGGTTTTTGGAGAGAGAAAAGACCTTTGGTGGATTTTGACAGTTAGCTGTGATCTGGCAGAACAAATTCATGTTTCTCGCCTGTGCTCCCCAGTGTAGTATAATATGGTCTGCTCTCAAGTCATCTTGGATGCCGATGGGTGGGCAAGTGTCCTGGGTAATTTTAGGAGAGAATTCTCCTTTTTCATTGGTTTTACACTTACTTACAAGAGGAAGCATCGAGCTTTGTGTTGTTCTTTGGGTTGTAACCAGCCACTTAGGAACCTACACGGTATGTGCTCCTTACCCACAGATAAGCCTTTGTGCCCCGATGGGAAGGTATGCGGTCCAGCCATAAGTACATAGGCAGAATTTACTTTTGCTGTTAGAATAACAATGAAGCAGGGCTTTAAAATGCCCTGGCTTTGTAAACACTTGGAGGGAGCCTGTTTTTTTCAAACCTGCAATTATTTCTGGATATTTTATCTGATGCTTTGCAGGTCAGTCATGGGTACCTTCACATGTTTCCTAGTCTGGTGTCTATGCTGGACATGCAGGTGCTGGGGTTTTTCTAACCTTGCTTCAACAGCCTTCTGACTGGGCAGAGGTTAAGCAAGACCTGATACCTGTAAATGATATCTGTATTGGAGGAGTTCAGATTTGGAAGCTTTTTATTACACTACAGTTTTCAGCTTGTGTTGGTGTATGTTTGTAACGATGCCTGTTGAAATGTAGCTTCAGAGGTAAAAATACTGATGGGTTCCAATGTGGTTGAAACCACTTCTACCTTTTTTTTCAAAACTATTTTTAGGTTTTAAGCTTCTTTTTTTCTTCTCCCCTAAAAATGCTCACTTTTAGGCAAGCATTTGGTTTCCTGCCCCTCTGACGTGGTACAGAGCAGAGTCTAAATTTATATCCAGTGGTATGTTGCTTTATAGAGCTGTTTATTTTGGGGAAAACACTTTGATGGGGCTCTCTAGGGCGAATTGTGGTTGGTTTTGTTTTGTGTAAAGATTGTTCTCCTCTTGCATCTGGGTTTAAAGCTGTATCCGACGGGAGCAGGTTTGGAAGGAGCGCCATGGGATGTGAAAGGTTTTTTCAGGTTAAATCTCGGTGTCCTGTGTCTGAGTGCTGCTAAGGGAGTTTAATTTTTCTGTATCCTCTTAGTTTTTGTGTGGGATGCTTGTTGTACAACATGTATCCAATTTGCTAATAAATTTTTACTTTGTTTCTCTTTATGGGTAGCTTACTCTATCCTACCCTATGTATTAAAATACTTTAAACCACATAAAAGGAGCTGGCAGAGGTTCATTAGCCCTATCATGATGGAAACTCTTGTACATTTTAAATATACATTAAGCTCTTTAGGTTTCTAATTATCTTTTTCTTAACATATATAATTAAAACAAAGTATTACTAGGCATTAGAACTTATGATCTGTTTATTGCTGCTCCCTCATAGGTGAGATGTTTCTTGAGCCTGTTCTGGACTGTGTTACAGAAACTCAAATAGAAGATGATGAAAACCACCAGAGTTTCTTGCTAGTAGTGCAGGGAGAGCTGGGATGACAGCTGGAATTCTAACCTTTTATTTTAAGCAGATTTATTTATTGGCTTTTGAGTCTTTTTTGAAGAGTATAAACAGATCCTCTGAGGCTGGGATGTCTTTTGAACTAGGTGGTTAATTAAATGATACTAACTTAAAGGCCAGAGACCTGAAAAATAAAGTGCAAGAAATAAAATATTTAGTTTTGGCTTTAAGAATAAATAGGTTTGAAACCTTTTTCAGAGGATGAGTCCTAGTTTCTGCCTTGACCTGGCAATAGGAGTTTGTTGTCAGCTCACCTGTGCTTTATAAAGCTTAGCCCAGGTGAGAAGCTGGCTTTATCAGCTTCCAAGTTGCGTGTCATTCACAGCAGATTTTAATTTTGCTCACATCTAGAGTGAATATTTTAGGAAATATTTAACTGTGCTAAAACTGCAATAACATAAACCACATGTGCCTGCTTGCTTTGTTTTTGAAGCTTTGTGTGAGGGAATGTGCTTTGCTATTATTTGACGCTCACTTTGATGTTAGATGTTTTATGATTAGTCTCTCAAACCTCAGATAGGACTTTTGGAAAACTTAAATGAGCTTGTCTATCTGATAGCTCTGTAAAGTCACATTCAGCTGTGAATTGTCTTGTGGTGTGTCAGCTTTTAATTTTATTAGGGAAAAAAAAAAGTTAAAAAGTAATCTTGGTAATATTAGGATGGGAGAGTTTTGTGGGCTTATGTATTTCTTTGGCATACATTGGAACCTCACCCTGGACGAGGACCTGGTCCATGGGGGAGATGCAGTCCTTGGTTGTTTGGGCGTTATGTCCTGCTCCCCTTTCCCAGTGCGAGACCTGCTTCCCTCTGGGCTTAGCTCAGATGGATGGCATGGCCAACCTTGTGCTTGCATTTATTTTTCAGGGGTTTTGCATTTAGGTGACATGGACAGTTCTATGTTTAGTAGTGATGCTGGTTTTCCCCTGCTGCTCTTGAGGCTGGAGTAGCTTATGTGGGTGAGGAGCTGGGCATGGTTTTTTGGGGGAGCAGCAGCATCTCTTCACCCTCTCAAGGCAGCCAAGCCTGTGGATTTTCAATGTGAGATCAAGGCTTGTTGCTGCATGATGTTACTTTGTGCTTGAAGCGAGTGAATTTTCTTCTGGAGATGGGAGAGGTTGTGCTGTTTCTCCCAGGGGTGTGAGGCTTTGACTTTGGCTGCTCTCTGAGGAGCCAAACTCATGTAGTATTCTGGGTGAGGTGGTGGGGAAGGAGCCTTTGCTTTTCAGGACTTGTTTCTGCTGGTGGGGCAGTGGAGGACATCTGGGCAGGTGTGTGCTGGGATCAGTTCTGGCTTTGCTCAGCAGGAGTCAGGTGATGGTTGAACCTGTGCTTCTCCATCAATCTCTCCATCTGTGGCTGGTGCCAGTGACTTTATTTTGCAAGGAGGTGGAGGTGTGGAATATCTTGAGGGTGTTAAAGATGAACTTGTGGTATGTCCTATTGTATGTTTGATGCTGTCTTGAAGAGGTTGTGTCATGGAATTGTCACAGTCTTGGTCTTCTGGGGATGAGAGGAGGGGAGGAAAGCGACTCCTTTGGGTAACTGGTTCCTGCCTCTGCTGAGCCTTGACTTTCTCCGGAATCAGCATCAATAGAAATTGATCTGTTTTCGGATGAAAACAGAAACTCAAAGACACCAAACCTTGGCTGTGCTAATAAGTGCAATAGGACAAATCTAGATTCTGGAGTGAGGATGTGGGATGGCGGTGGGGAGCTCTCCCTGTCTGCCCACAGAGCTTCCATCCTGGAGATGCCCTCCTCCACACTCAGGAGGGAAGTGCTGAGCCGATTTCATTTTTCACCTGTATTCACAAGGGTTTGATGTATGGGCTTGACCTCCAAGTTCTTTTTTGCCTTTGCAACAGGAGTCGGGAAAGGTCCTGATAACATCTCGCAGAGACACAGGTCCTTAAGAACCCCTTCTTGGGGGATATGAGGAGGAAAGCGTCTTCATAATTTTACAATAAAATGTCCCAGAAATAAAATTCAATTTTTCAAGGGCTTTTCTTTTTTCTTTTAATCCTGGTGTTTAAATATGAATAGATTCCACTTGGTTGGTGCGATGGGTGTGTTTTATTAAATGCTGAGGATTCACCTGTGCACGACACCACCATATTTCTCTCCAAATGGATTTTCTAGTGCTGCGTTTTAAGAGCATTTGCTTTTTTGTCTCAAGCTTACGGCTTAGGATTTTGTGCAGGATTGGGGTTAGTCCTTGTAAAATGGTGCATTTAAAGTAATGCACAAATTAATAAAACCCTGGGCTTTTACTTGTCGCATTGTAGGTGCGTGTTGCCAGGGATTTTTCTTTCCTTTTTTTTTTTTCCCTCATTAAAAACAAAGACACGAATGTGCTTAGGAAGCAGATCTGCTGGGATGCCAGCTTGGAAGGGTTGCATGCGGATATATCGGTCCAGCTTGTTGTCTGCAAACGTCCTGCTGCTGTCTCCCTGGGTTAAAATGGGACGGGGGGTGTGTGTCCCCCTTGCTGTGCCCTGCTTGTCGCTGATGCCCATAATGAGCTGCCTGCACCTTTGCCACCCAGCTCTTTTGACCGGGGCCGCTAATCATTATTGAGGTTCGCTCAGCAGGATGCGGCGTGGTATCTGCCTGGCTGCTGTCCTTGCACCTGGAGACGGTGCCCGTGCCCCACAGCTGCCAGCGCGGGGGGGATTCCCCGTGGGAACGCCGGAGGCTTGGTGTCTGGGACCTTGGCGAGGTCAGGGCAGGCTGTGCCCCCGTTCTGGATGCTGACCAATAGCCCTGGCCTCTGGCCTTTGACTGATACCAGCATGTGGGTGACTGCTTTGGGACACCAGTCACAGGCATTCCTTGTTACTGGTGCTGGGGTGGCAGGAGATACTTAGTGCTGTGCCTTGTGTTGGCTGCCTTGATGAAGATGAGTGCCCTGTCAAAGGAGTGGCAAAGCAACAAATGGTTCCCGAGATAAATAAAATTTCCATTAATGAACTACAATGGCTTTGGATGCTAAATTAAAAGAAGTGTGTCTGGAGGATGAAAAATAAGTGCATTTTCTGTCTCACTCACTAGTTCTCATCTCTTTTGATTTTCTTTATCATCAGAAAGACATTTTTAATTTTTTTTTTTAAAGCCAGTTGTGTTTATTTTGGTAACAGTTCATTGGCTGCTCTGTGTACAGAAGCTTTCTCTTGAAAGTACTGAAACTATATTAAAAGTGCTTTTGGCTGTCATCTTTTATTTTGCTTCTCCTTCGTTCTTTTCCCAAAGCTGGGTCGTTGCTATATCAAATGCTCTGAAACTGTCTGGTAGCATTTTCCCTGCGGTGCTCCATATAAACTGGAAATAAAAAGGGAAGAAATTGCAGGATTTGGATTTCTGCAGCTTTTTTCCCCCTCTGTGTGTGCGTGTGTGTGTCCCATTGAAGTCTGAGCAGCTGTTTCCATCCACACAGTCCGCTGATGGCATGCACAGATCAGTTTCTTGTGATTAAAAGGAGAAATAATACCCCAGTGTTCAGAGAGGGGTTGGGGGTGAGTGAGCACCCAGGAAGCAGTGGGTCTCCCCTCGTGCCTGCCCCTTGCCCGCTTGGCCCAGTGACCAAGGGAGCTGGAGCCCCTGTGCTTGTCCCTGCAGCCTTGTGGCTTTATATCCCAGTCCTGTGCTGTTGGTGGTGGGCTGTCCTGCTGCAGCATCTCCACCCTGGGGTGGGCTCCTGCATCCTGCACTGGCAACCTGCAGAGGCCCCGTGGTTTTTATTCTATTCTGAGGGTGTCGAAACATTTCGGCGGCGCTGCAGCCGCTCGCTACCGGCGTGCTTTGAAAAATACCCAGCAAGTGTCGAGCATCTGTCTGTGAAGGGGGAGGAAATCCCCCCCCGTTATTATTTTCTCTCGATTGTTCCCACTTGGTGTGGCTTTGGCTATTATGGGTTTGTAAAATAGAACTATATATGACCTTTTATCTTACAAGAAATAGGTTAAGCCATTTTTAAAGAAAGTGGTGGAGTCAGCAGTGCTGCTAAGGAGCTGCTTTCGCATGGTTGATAGGCTGTGAAGCCGCTCAATGGACTTTGGTTTCAGAGACAATATCTGTTTAAATTAATCTTTGTCAGATACATGCCACTGCAGACAATTCAAATTCCATTTGCTTTCTGATCTCATAACAAAAAAGCACCTTACACTGGTTCTTTTATTGGAAAATTAACTTTTGTCTGTGTGTCCTGGAAACAGGGGTGGCATAAAATCTAGTTAAAAGGCTCTGTTATAGGAGGATTCTGTTTCTTTGTACAAGGCAGACTTTTTTTTCCCCCTTCTTTCCCCTGCGTGCATTTAAAAAGAAGACGAGTGTTTGAGATAGATTAAGGAGAATGCCAGCAGATGGACCGATTCTGTTGTTGCTGCTGGCAACCATCTAAGCAGCCATTTTGAACAATGCTGATACCGGGGTACTGATAACACAAAGATGAGGATGGGATAAATATCCAGCTAGTCCCTTTCTCCCCGCCTGCTCCTCCTCCCTCCCTTTCACGCTGCTGCTGCAGCCCTGTTATTAGAGAACCCGATTGTTTCCAGAGAAATGCTTCATCCTCTTAGCTCGGCTGGTGTGTGTCTAGCGTTGCTTATCTCCTTGATTTTCCTCATGGTTGGTGGAGACACTGGCAGATCAGCTTCTTCCAGGAGTGCCCATAGCATTGGTCCTAAGTGGAATGGGATGTGGAATTTGGGTGCTTTGCAGTAGCAATGCTCTTTTCCCTGCCCCAGTGAAGCATGGGGTGGTTGGTCCTCCCCTTACAAGTGGAGACAGTTTCCTTCCATCCTGTGCGCATTTTATGTGCTTAATTACAAAGTGGGAGGCATGAGATTGAGATCTGCTTTATGCCAAAGCAATTAGTATGGGGCAGTGTTTGCAAATTGAGAGCATCCCTGTTGCTGGTCTCCCTATCCCTTTCTCCCACTCAGTGTTGTCTGGCTCTTGGGTACCTGAGTCATGTTCATCTCCTGGACCTGCTGCTCTTGGAGCTTCTTAAGGTCAGTACCAGTATCTCTTTGGCCTGCTGGATTTTTGACACTGGAATTGGTGGCCTTCTATCTCTCTGTCTTTTTTCCCAGCTGTAAGGAAATAACCCTTTAACTAGCGAAGAAAACCCAACCAAACTTCATCTTTTCCTAGCAAACGACAAAAAGGCTGTTCTGGGAAACCTACTGGGCTTTGCCCTGAGCTCAGTGTGGTGTAACATGGTCCTGAATGTGGGATCTGGAGAGTAGTCAGGGGGTGCTGTGTAGGCTTTAAATGTTCCTGGAGCTTAAGGTGAGCAGCAATAAGCTGGTGTGTTCCTCTTGCCTTGCACAAGTCTGCAGACCATGGGCTAAAACTTTCATCCATTGACATTGCAGCACCTCTGAGAACTTTGAGTGAGCCAGTGCTCTGACAGCAGCTTTTGGTTCAGTTAAAACTTCTTTGGGGTTAAAAAATGTACAGATAAGTCTCAAAGAAATCTGTATAGAATAGACTCATGGAACATATATCTAATTATACACAGTAGATGAAACTTTACTGTAAAGCAGCAGATGTAAGGATTAAAAAAAGGAGCTGGGCAAGCATTTTATGGTTTCCCTTTTTAATTTGTCCCCTGTGTCTGGTTTGAGGCAAAAGTTACTTCTCTTTTTTTCCTTTTGGGAAGTATCTTTTCCGTATTGAGTCTCCCCTCTTTTAAGCCTGCTTTATTTGATCTGTAAGATGTGGACTTGCCGTATTTGATGTACTTGCTAAAATGAGGGGCATCTGGCCTGAAAGTAGAAAAATCAGGCTGTAAACTCGGAAGTGTTGTCATGGTGTGTTGGGATGTTGTTGAGGTCAACTGAGCTCTCTGAAGACGTGGACTGAGAAACTGAGGGCCTCAGTAGGTTGTCTGTCTTTGAGGTTAACTGGCATCACTGACAGATGCTTTTAGTGCACTCAGAGGGCTCCAGTCCCTGTGTTGTCCCCAGCCACCTCCTCTTTTGGTGGCTTCTGCCATGTAGCTTGCCATTGATTGGCCTCCTGTTGCATTAGGAGATGACTTCTGGAGACTGGAAAATAGGTGAGGGAAGAAGTGCCTGTTTTAAGCAGATACCTTCTAGGAAGGGTGATGAGTGGGACAATGGAGTGTGCTTTCTGCCCCTTTGGCTCATGATGAGGTCAGACCTTAAAAGCTCCGGCGGGTTTTGATGGAGAGGAACTGCAACCAATGTGTGACAAAGCATGATGCTGAACTCGGGTGGCTTCTGGGTGTGCTGCTTCTGCTCACTTGCTGCCTCTGTGGAAAATATTACTCACCAACAACAGGCACAAAGCAAGTGCTTCTGAGGATGACCAAGAACGAGCAGTGGGGTTTAGAGTACTTTTGAGCTACGCCCTTTGAAATGGAGCAGAGTGGAGCTTAGCCCTGTTCTTTCCCTGAACCTCTGGATGACACAGAAATGCACATTGCCTCCCCTTCATGGAGCTCTCCTCATCTCTTACCTCTCTTGAGTTCGACTCAGTCTGCTTAAGCTTCAAGGGACCCCATCCCACTACATAAAATTCAGGTTCTTTGGCTAACCCTCCTCAGGAGTGCTTGATAGCAGCCAATTTTTTTGAGATTGAGGAGTATGTTCAGTGGTTTATGAGGCTGCTGATTTTGGCCTGACCATGTTGTTGGGGGCATATGGAAAGAGTGAGTATCTTCAGGTGCATCACCTTCCACTTTGAGTCACAGTCCCCACACAGCTCAAGCATCAATTCTCTCTAAAATTCATTGCAGTGACATGGTTTGAAAGGTTTCCATGCACTGTGCTTTGCTTAAGCTGGAAGTTATTTGCCGGTGGCTCACGGTGGGCTGCCTTCCCTGTGGGATATCTCAGAGGCAGAAGGGAACTGGAAGTGTTTTACAACTGGTGCTGTACTTGCTGGGAAAGGGTGCAGAGTGAAATTTTGCTCTATTACCTTTCTGTCTGTGTTGTGATAAAAATTTGCTGTGACTTAGGCTCTGAAAAATCATAAAAACTTAGTAAAACTAGACAGGATAAAGATGAATTGTTAGTTGTTTCTAGTCATGGCTCAACTTCTCAACTTTCCCTGTAGAAAAGAGGGATGTGGAAGGATGACCTAATGGGGATTGATGCTTTCCATGAATGATACATTCCCTGTGTCTGAAGGAGGCACAGGGCAGTGGTGCGGTTTTCCTTTGCCTACCAGCCTGGTTTTTGGCTTGTTTCTGGTGGCTGCCAGCTCAGCCCAGAGCCTGTGGTGCAAATGCTGTGGGAAGGCCTGATGCCCAAAAGGGTTTTTTCCCCCCACCCGTTCCCACACCCACACAGAGGTAGGCCACACCAAGGTTCCCTGGACTGTGAGGTTTGATGAACCATTAACGTAAAAATGCCCTGAGTGGGAAGAAAATGTTTCCAAGGCCTAAAAATCTTGCAATGCTTCTGAAGTGGGAATGGGAGCTGCGGTTTGCCTAAGCAACTTTTTGTGCTCCTGGCTCTGCTTTGTGGGTGCAAGGGTATGTTTGGGATCTTGCTGAGACGGGAAGGCAACCCTCCAGGGCTGGGTCAGCCAGAGGGGCCGCCTTCCAAGCAGATGTCCTTTTGGCGTGAGGCTCAGCAGGTTTAAGACAGGATGTCCCTATACTCCAGAGAGCTGAAAGTATTGAAATAAGTAACAGGCTGGGAATGTCTGAATCGAGCTATGAATTCCTGGGGAAGAGGATTTGGCAATGGCAGGATGTCTTGTGGGCAGGCTCTGCATTGTGGATGGGGGACGCACCTCGCTGTCCCATGGGCTCTGCTGGGAGCCCAGCGCTGGCAGGGCAGCTTGGCTGCATGAGCCCCTTCCTCTCCAGGACAGTGGCAGGTCCAGTTCCAGTGCTGAAGGAGACCATTGCCCTCCTTGTCCATTGCTTCTGCTGTTGTTGAATGAGGGGAGAAGCACCTCACTGTAAAGGTGGGGGCTGTGGTGTCAGCCAGACATGGCTGTGTGGGGCTGCGGTTGTTCAGCTGTGGTGTGGTGTGGTGGCACAGTGAAGTAGGGGTCTCGTGGCTTTGGGGGTGGCCCAGAGGATGACCTGGTGACTGCGGTGTGTGTGGAACTGGAAGATGGGGCTGCCCAGGGAGGTGGGCACAGGGACACCCAGGTGGTGGGAGGTTGGTTTTACTCCAGAGCTGTGTTAGTGGCTAGGACTCGGAGCCTGTCCATCATTGAGTCCCAGTGGTCACATTCCTGAGGGCTTTCCCAGAGCTGCCTCAAGAGCACGGGTGACGATGCAGCTCAGGAAGGAGCTGTGACAGCAGGATCCTGACCCTATTTTCATAAATAGTAACAGCATCTCTAAAGGCTTCGAGGGTTTGGTTGGGAACAGAGCGGCTGGGTTCTCCTGTGTCTGGCAGTGGTCAGCAGCAGATGCTTGGGGAGGAGATTAAGAAGCAGGGCTGGAGCAGAGGGATGCTTCCCTGGTGTGAGCAGTCTCTCCAGCCAAAGGGCTGCCCTGGCCCTCGGCTGCAATGTAGATGCAGAAAGAGATGGTTTGTGACAGCAGCCCTGGCCCCACATCTCCTGCAGCACTGGGATTATCCCTGAGTCTCCTTGGGGTGTAGCATCCCTGTTCTGGGCATCAGGATGGTCCTCCCTGGCAGGGACTGCTGGCACTGCTCTGGGAGGTAGCAATGGTGCAGCACTGGTGGGGCTAAAGAGGCTTTTGGAGGGACCAGCACTTCTTCACCCCACTTTGATGCCATCCCAGATCTGCAGGCTGAGATTTGGGAGAGGAAGCAAAGCTATTAAGAGCTGTGGATTTAACAGGGTGTGAGGAATGTGTGGTAAAAAAACCATGCAGTAGCACCAGACTGTTCTTTTCCTTTCTCATCACAATCTTCTTGCCAGTTTGACTTTGCTAAATATTTTAGCGCTTCTCTAATTGTAGGACAAGTTAAATTCCCTGTGCTAATATTTGAACAGGGTTAGCGGTCTGGAGGCAGCTGCAACTCTCTGAAGGGCTGCCTCATCTCGGGGTGTCTGCTGTGTGTCTGGCCCTCTCTGAGATGCCCAAGGTTATCCATTGAGGAATAGTGTAGGGATATTTGCTGGAAAGAAGCAGAGCTCTTCAGCCTCCTGGTTGCAACTCTTAAACGTGTGGCTTGTTTGCTGTGGGCTGCAGTGGAATTTGTAGCCTGCAATGGAAGATGCATCCAGAGGATGTCCCATGGGCTGCTTTGGATGGAAGCGCTGCTGCTCCGTAGCTCCTGACACCAAGTCTGTGAGATCTCTTTGCCTTGTGGGTTTTGGGCAGCATTATTGTATTTGGAACATGCAGCTGCTGTCAGGAGGTTGGGTGAAAGGTTTTCCTTGGAGCTCAGGAGAAAGTGTTTATTCTTTAAAAAGGGTAACTTGGGGTGAGAGAGAAAGACAGAGAAGCAGCCTAATCTAGCAATTAAAATATATTTAAAGATTCCTTCTGTTTAAGTTTGCTTCCTACCCTTGATCAGAAGGAAATGCTGTTAGCTACAGAGTGGAATAAATCGAGGGCACCCTTATCTGTGCAAGATAAATTACTATTGTTTAGGAAAGACACTCCAGGGATTGAAGAATTTAATTAAATACACAGGGATTATGAATATGCATGTAAATTAGACAATCTAGATATGACATGGCTACAACTGCAGGGAATTGTTCGAACTTAAAAGTGTAATCATTCTTTTTATCGGGATATGGGGATGGGTAACAAATAAGAAGATTCCCTTTCCCATTTGCCTCTGCCTCGGCTGGTCTCAGGTCATTAAGCAGTGGGAATTACCCGTCGCGGATCAGCCCTCCACAAGCCCGCAGAGATGATGCTCTGGAGCCTTTCTCCACCCTAATGAGCCGCTGCAGGAGCTGAGGGAGAAATGGGGGTTGTGGTGAGGGGCTGCCACTGCCATGACCCAGATAAGGGGTTTGGGAGGGGGGGATGTGGTTTGCCTTCTGCTGAGAGAGGGGAGGAGAGTGCTGTGGGCAGGGTGTGCGCTGCAGGCTTGCTGCTGGCTCTCCTGGTACCTCCTCTCCAAAGGCATGGAAAGATGCATACTGTGGTTTCAGAGTGTCTTCCTAAAAATCACGGGGCTAGGGAGCGCAAATACCGATTGATCAGCTTTTCTGCCTTTTTCTGGTGGTTTTACAGGGGTGCCCCCCTCCAGTGTGATCACTGCTGTCTAGAAAGCAGTATGGAAATCTCAAAATTGTTTTTTAGAGACTAAGATCAGTGTGAACAACAGAGGCAAGATTGAAATATGTCTTAAGAGTCAAGACTCCTGAGGAATTTACAATGGAATGTGGGAACGTGCTTGTGCTGCCCTCCCTGCCAGGTCTGGGCTCTTTGTAGCATCCTGGTGATGTGCTGAGCCAAGGCAGGTTCTTCAAAGGACATTAACTGCAGTATATGGTGCTGCCTTGAATGTGTTTAATTTGCAACTCTTAGAGGTGACATCTAGTAACAATGCAGAGAAATATTTTTCTTTTTTTCCCCTGTGTCTCCTTTGTTTGACTTCACCTCCATCCGCTCGGTTTCATTGTTCTGCTAAAATCAGACTTCTCTCTAGCTTGAGTCCAGGACCTGCAGGTGAAGAAATAAATTGCTACAAGCCCCCCACACTGTGAATTATTTGTAATTTTTAAAATAGGCAGCGAAACGTGGACATGATCTGACTTTGAACTTGACTAGTCTTTAAAAACAGATAATAAAGGAGAAGCTGAATCTTGGTAGATGCTTTCCATAATCTTTCAGTTTTTTGCTTTTCATTTGGCCAGAGCTGGATGAGATGGATCTGTTCTGATGGTGGGTCCCCATCGGGACCCCCACAAACCAGGGGCAGGAGCAGAGCTGAGCCCCTGGATGGCTTCCCTGGGGAGCTGGGGGTGATCTGTAGGGCCAGACCCAGGTCTGCTCTGGGTCACCCCTCCACGGGTGGAGTATCAGCTTCTCTCACCTCCTCCACCCCCATTGAATTGAGGGCTTATGGTAATCAGGAGCTCAGTCCTGTCCTGTTTGAGCCACGTGGGAACAATTCCTATTTATCACTTTGAAAAGTGGTTGATTTTCCAGCCCTTGGCTCATGGGTTCTGATTAAAAAACAACAAGGAAAGAAACCCCCCACATCTGACAATGTGAAATATTTAAAGCCTCCACACTGCACATTTTTTCAAAAACCTTAGAAGACCTGCTTTTTATTTTTGTCAAGGAAAAATATAATAGGAGAATATTTGTATGGGTGCACAAGTGCACAGAGACAGATTTGAACCTTTGTAGTAAAGTATTTCTAATAAAAATTTAATGTCCTCAAGACAGTGTTATGGCAGCTCATTACTACTAAAGGTCATTTGAAGAGTATTGATCCTAAATGTTACAGCCGAATGTAAACTTTGACTGTTACAGTTATTAATGTGTATTTATGATCTATGGGATATGTGTAAAGGGAAAATGAGAATCTAAACGGTATGGTGAGCTCATTTGCTTCAGGATTGCCAAAGGCTGAGTTCATGCAATTCACCTCGGTTTTAAGCATGTCTGTCGTCTTTGTGTTACATGGATTGAACCTTATTTATTTTTATTTTTTTAGCTGGAAAAATCCTTTAGTCCTGCTCTAGAAAAGGAATGTATTCTTGAATTTTTGGTCATGCCCATGACACAGCCTGAGCTCTCTATCTGTGCCTAAATGTATATTGGGGAGCAGTGTTTTGCATTCAGCTTCCATGCTGAAACAGAAGCACCAAGGGCTGAACTTTGTGCGTGACTGAGTTGCAAGCATAAGTAGGAGCTCTGAGGAGCATGAATCTACTCTGAGTGTAATTAGAAGGTTATGCCACTGAAAAGCAATAGTGGTTTTTAAAAATCGAATTAATTAAAAATGTTAATGTTGTATACTGAGAGAACAGGTGGTACTATATGTATTTTTTTGCTATACTGTAATGCACCTATGTTTGCACAACGGAGGCAAAAAGGCTGTATTCACAGGGAATTTTAAGGCTCTTTGTATTAGAAAAAAAAAAAAAGAGAGAAAAATAGACAAGAAACCTGTGGTGGTAGGAGGAAGATAAACGGTGCTTGTGATATTTCAAAGTCACATTAATCTTTTTTTCTTCCCTTTTTTTTTTTTTTTTTTCTTTTTCCTTTAAA
>VWZT01012513.1:124459-194448 GCA_013397055.1 Pachycephala philippinensis
TCCTTTAAATGTATGACTTTCTCCAGGGAAATTGTCTCCTTATGACTGCAGCGGATTAATGTGCACAGATCAGCTCCTGCATTATTTTTCTGTTTTGACAGAGTGGTGATTTTTATACGCACGTCCCTTTCTGCCAAGATTACAGCTCATGTTCTTGGAGTTTGGAAGAGTTCCCTGCCAAGAAGTGGCAAGGAACGGGAAGCAGCCGTTCCGATGCACGATGTTAGCGAGAAGCTTTCCGTGGGTGCGGAGGCTGTGGGTTTGGTGGTGAGCTGGGAGCCTGCTGGAGGTTGGTGAGGGTGAGTGCCCACAAATCCTGCTCTGCTTGCTGGGACTCGTGGCACAGGGTGCTCTGCTTGGTGCCCTGAGGATGCTGATGTGGTGGTTTGGTGAGGGTTCAGTGCTGGCAGCAAGGTGTGGGCATCCAGTGGTACAGGGGAGCCGCTTTCAGATGGGTTTGTGGCTGCACTGGGAGTCCTTCAAAAGATCCCGCTGCTCTCCAGGCTTGTTGATGTCAGCTCATTTATTTTAAATTGCAGTTAAATATATGGTTTTCTGGTGAGCTCTGGTAAAGTTTCACTTAAACCAGAAAGTGACAGCTGAGCCAACTCTGGCTAACCTATGGGAATGGGACAGGTTTGGCCTTTCTTCTCTCCCTGTGGCTCCCACAGTATCTCCGGGCACAAACTTGACATTGCATTTCTGGTGATCATTGCATCCTGTTTTTAATGGTTTGTCTAGACAGTGCTGACATAACTATGAAAATACTTTGGTGACCTAGTCTAGAATTAGTGCAGATGAAGAAATCAACCCTCGCTTCTGATGTTTGCAATCAGTTTGAATGACTATACTGTAGCACAGCATAAGAGGGAGGCAGATTTGGAGTTGCTCCAAAGAGCAAGTCGTGAGCAAAACACATCCAAACAAACCCATGTGGTAAATATGCAGCGTATACTGAAAACGCCAAAATGCAGGTTAGCCACAGCTTGCATTGGAGCTGTGTGACAGGTTTATGGAGTCTGGTGTAAGGCTGGAGTTCCCCCTTGGTTGTCCCAGAGTTTTTCTGGGAAGCACGTAACCCAAACTCTGAACTTGATCTGAGTGATGTTGTGCCCTGTATTTGGAGAAACTTCATCAGCATAAAAACAATGTGTTCCGTCCAAACATCAGCTGTGTTGTTGACAATGCCTTGGATTAGGAGTTTGTAAACTTTGGGACCAGCGGTGTGTCCGGTCAGTTAGCTCAGAAATAGCTGGCACATCAGTGCTGGTGACTCTCAGCAGTTTAATGGCACCGGACTTCACTGGGCCTGGCTTTGAGGCCAGTTTCTATAGCACTACTCCCTGCAGAGAGTGTGACCTGCCTTCGATTACTAATCCCAGGTATTTTAAGATAACATAAACCTCCTGAGCTGTAGGGACTGTGTGAATATTTCTACAGACCCCCTCCAAAGAAAACCATATCCGGTTGTTTGATGATGTGGTGAGGACTTGGACACCCTGGAATAAGGGTGTAACTGGAGACGAGGTCCTTTGTCGTAACACAGCAACAAAGCTGTGGGACAGATTTGGTTTTGGTAGGGGTATATAGTGCCGTCTTTAATGGGATTGGTAGCCTTTGAGAGCTGGATTGCTGCCCTTGGAGAGGACAACAGCACGTTCCCCCATTCCTGTAGTGTAAACAGGGAAAAAAGGGGCAAAATATGAAATGTTGAGCTCATTTGCAGGGAAATAAATGACATGTGAAAAGGAGCCTGACAGAGCAGTACAATAGTTCTGTGCTTCATAGCTAGGTAGCATGTGGAGGCACTTCCCAGATGTGGGAAAACAGTCTGCTACCCCCAAGAAGTCCCTCTCTGGGGGGGAATGGGAAGAGGTTTCCAGGCAGCATGAACAGAGGAGGAAGAAGGGGAAAGACAGGGTGTGTATGGGAATTTAGCTTTCTTTAGGGTTGAAGGAGGGGGATGGCAATGCAGGTGGAGCCAGGAGCAGCGCCTCATGCCAAGGCTCTTTAGGGGTTTGTGGGTTTGTAGGTGTTTAGGATGGAGAAGTCCCTTTGGGTGGCAATGCAGTCCATCCTGTCAGCATGAAGTGTTGCTTTGTTTGCCCAGCAGCTGCTTTTATTCTTGGATTGCCATGTGGAAAACATTGGAGCTGCAAGTGTCCTGGTGGAGAGGGGCAAGAGCAGGAGCCCATGAACTGGGCAGTGGGCACAGGGTGAGGGCTGGGGTATGTGCCTGGTGTGCACTGGAAGGTGTTCCATCTGGAACACCTGGAAGGTGTGCTGTAGGATTTATTGGTGCAAATGCCTGAAAATGCTCCTCTTCCTTTTCTTTTGCCTGGAGAAGCTGCAGGGCAAGCAAGAATGAAGAAAGATGGCTAGTGAAACTTGTGAATGTGACCTCAATCTGGCACTGAGGAGAGCTGGAAAGGTCTCTTAGGCTGATATCTGCAGGAAAGAGACTTGTGTGGACTTTATTGAGGAGGGCAATTAGGGATTTGAATAGCTTTCTGAAGGTGAGAGACCCCTCCTGCTGTGGGTGGATGGGGGTTGTGTGCATGGGGCAGCACCGACCCTGCACCGTGCAGGGGAATGTGGTGGGTCCAGGTCCATCACCCTGCTGCCCTCCCTGTCGGCACTGGCTTCTCCCTGTGTGGGGACAGCAGCAGGATGGAGGTGATGTGCAAATGTGTGCAAGACCCAGTGTGCAAGGGCTTGATGCCTGACGATGGTGCAGTGACTTTCTGTGCCCTTGAGCCTTTGCAGAAGCACCATCGCAATAACCAAAGGCAACCGGTCATGACATTTCGAGGCCGGTGGGGAGCCTGGGCTGCCTGCCTGCTGCTGTTGGAGGAGGTGTTTCATGACTCCCATTAGTTACGTGCTTGAAGAGGGAGGAAACAAACCTTTACTGAATTGGAAACCTTGTGAAAAGGTCACACTTCTGAAAAGCTGCGCATTTTAAGACTGCTCAGCTCTGCAAAGCTGCCTTTGAACTGGAAGAGTGGGAGTTTAACACCCTTGCGACAGCTCTGGGCGTATTAAACCCACAAAGCAGGAGCTGGAACCAGCCATGAAGTTTAACTCTTACCAGGTGCGTGGCCTCAGGAGCAGAGAGAAGCCTGTCCCTGGTAGGTCTCCAAGGGGAAGGAGTATCAGTGTGAACCCAGACTTTCTACCACACATCAGAGTATCCACTTGGGAGGGAGATGGTGCAATTGGGGAAAACTCCTGTTGTTACTCAAAATTAGTGGACGTGTGAAGATATGGTTCCCCGGGAGCTGTGCGTCTCCAGTGCCAGTGGAAATACTCAGGTTTTTAAATTGAGAGATAGGGTAAATATATTTCTTCTTGGGTTTGGTTGATATATTGTGTTCAGTTAGTCCTTTTGTCTTGGAGACGCCCATGTTAGTAATTTACTTTTATGTAATAAAAATGCCTTTTTCCTTGCTCTTCTTCTTGGTCTCTTTGGGTACCTGTTCCTTCCCAGTTCCTCTAAACAGCCAACTTCCCAGAGTGCCAGCACCGTCTCTCCCTGTATCTTCTCTCCTTTGCTGTGGCAAGAAGATTTGCTCAGCCCGATGAACAATGATAGAGGAATCACTGTTTATCATTCGCCCAGCTATTAGCATAGGTAAAATGTTCATTACTGGCTGTTAGTTTGAGACTGTAGGTGCTAATGGCCCCATTCCAGAGAGCAGCAGGCACTTGCAAAATCCCGCTGGTGAGCAGGAATTGATTGCTATCGATCGATCAGTCTGGGAGCACCGGCCGGATGTTTTGAAGAGGATTTAACAGTGCTTACAGGGCAGCTGGTCCCTCCTTATCTTTTGGACTCTTTTGAAGCTGTACAGATAAGGAGCCCAGGCCCTGTCTCTGCCAAGTTAGGACCCGGTCAGGTGTGCTGGGCACGGGTGCCCTTGCCCTCTCAGCTGGAGGTTGCCCTCCATGCCTGCACTGGAAAGCACAACAGGTAGCTCAGCCCAGGGTCAGGGTCTCCTCACCTCACACAGGGCTGTGAACGTGTCAGCAGATGCATCCTGCATCCTAGTGAAGGGACCATCCTTAGCCACTGAATTCCCTGAGTTGCAATTCTTTGCATCGCTAGTGCAGAGTGAACTGGAGAACTGCAGGGAGAACATTTGCTGCCGTGGATCTGGGCCATGGTGTTTCTGGAGAACTTGGTCTTTTGTGGCCATGCTCTAGCTGAAACTGGTCACCTGCTCTTCACTGCTCTGCATAGATGCTTTGGGAATGTGATGTGTGCTCTCCTGACAGATGTTTTCGTGCAACCCCCAGCCCATAACTGAGCTAAGGCAGCAGTGAGCCTGCAGATGGTGCAGGTTTTCAGAGCAGTGTCTGTAGGCAGTGGGAGACCTGCAAATGCTCAACTGGCCGTCTGAAAAACCAGTTTCCTGTTGTCTGTGGTCTGCTGAGGCTCAGAGGCTGAGTGATCTTGCAAATGCAGCATCCCACCTCCACTGTGTAGTTTTTTTCCTACGGCTGGTCCAAGAGAGACTTTGTTGACATTCCCAGTGGGTGTAAAGTATCCCCTGCTGCTATGCCTTCTCCATTCCTTCTCAGCTAGGACATGCCTCAAGGTCCTGAAAGAGTGGGACAGGATTGAGAGGAACAGGAGATGCTGCTCACGATGTAGCCTGATGGTTTATGGTATTGGTCAGAGCTCAGGGCACTGAGAAGAGTACAAGGAAGGGTGTCTGAAGTGAAGACCTGCTTAAAACCAAGACGAAAGAAAAGCAAGGAGTATGGATGGATGGTGTCCAAGCAAGTTTGACCTCTGCTTGTCTCTGCTCAATATCTGAACCACTGGGCACCATGTCCATAGGGACCTCTGACTCCTGTGTGTGAGCTGACGTCATTTTAATTAAATTGTGCCTACCTGGCTTGGTTCCTGCTGGCATAAGGGATTATTTTGAAGAGTCAGCTGGGCTGACTGCATGGGCTCTGGTCTCGCTGCTCCTTGTATTCAGCCCAGGCTTTCCCACGGTACATTTTCGCTTCCCCCCACTGTTGCCCTATCTTTTCCTGCATCCCAGTGAGTGAGGTGGGAAGCAGACCTGGGAAAAGGCAGGGTGAAATGCCTGGCTCTGTGTACCCCAATAAATACTGCTTGTGTCTGTGTGAGGCTGGGACTGTTGCTTGAGGGTCAGGCCATGGCAGGTGAACATTTCTTGCAAGTTAATAAATCAATGGTGTGCCTTTCCAGGCTGCATGGCGTGGGCCAGGGAAGAATTCTTCACGGCAGTGAGTCACCTGTTTGTGGCCCTCTGGCAGAGGGACTGCTGTGCTGCCTCCAGTCTGCAGCCCTCCCTGTTCAGACACCATCGGCTGGAGAAAGTGCTGATGCAGCCTGCAGTGTCTGAAACACGCCGTTGCCATCTGCCTCCCTGATGGAGTTGGAGCGGCTTCTTTTTTTAACCTAAGTTTGCTGAGTCTTGACTAATTAGCTGCCTTTGGAATTTGTAACATAGAAAAATGCCTGCTAAGTTTGGGATGGAGTGGGGGTGCTAGGGCACTGTACAGTCACAGGTTTGTTTTTTTTTAAAGAAAGAAGTCTAATTTGAGTGAAAACAGATATGCAGTAGTCTGATTGGCTTGATTTCTAAATTTGAGCACCGATGGCATTGCTGTTTCCAAACTCAGTGAAAGTGGTCATTTCTCTAAACTGTGGCCTTACCTGGTCCACCAGTTCAGTGTGTTTCCTTAGGGGAAGGAGGTCATGTCCTCTTGCTGGTTTGTGGGGTGGCCATGAGCTGGAGGAGTCCCCTCAGTGTGCCAGTTTGGAGCAGGTTGTCAGTGTGATGGGAATGGATGCGAGGTGCCTGGGGATGTCCACGGTGGGCTCATGCTGTGTTCCAGGTGAGGCCTGGTTGGAGACTGTCTGTGTCTGGGTACCCTTTGCTGAGGATGGAGATGGGTACTTTAGGGGTGATGTAACTGGAGAGGGAGGGTCCATGAGCAGTTAGGACAGAGGGTTTTGTTGCTTTAGTCCAGCATAGGACAAGATGAGGTGGCTTGGGATGGTTGATCTTGCAAGACTTTTTCTGTTTGTATGACCCACGAGGGTTCAAAGACCCATCTCTGCTCCCTCTTGTGATCCCTCAGTAGGAGTGATTTGGAGTGTGTGGGAATGTTTTTAGGTAGGGGGAAAAGTCCACTTGCTGTGGGAAGTGCACATGCACTGTGGTGTTGGCCCCAGACTCACATAAACAGTATGCTGAAGCAGCCTTTACTTCTTTGAAAGGAGATCAGTGTGTGAGGTCCATCTGGCACTTTAAACAAGTATGTTTGTTTCAAAGTGAGCAGGCTTTTTTGATATTTGGGGTTGAATCGCCTGTTTGAATCTATAACAATCCTTGCTGCTCCATCCCATTTTTCTAGAGCTGCTGTTGCGGGTGGCCAGAAGGGCACTTCAGACCAGGAAGGTGATGGAATTAGTTTTCTTTCGTTCTGGGCCTCCTGTCTGCTCTGGACGTGCTGCCAAAAATTCATCCAGTCTTATCTTAACACAGATCTTCTGCTTGTAAACTGGAGTGACAATTAGATGATGCCTGGGCAGCAAACCTAATAAGAGGCCAAGCAGAGCTGATGTTTCACCCTTGCTAGTGGAATAGCAGACTAGCTAGCTGAGACATCCCTTCTCTAAACGTCTTTGGCATCCAAACATTTCACAGCAGCTAAAATAGATATGCCCTTCTCCATTTTGATCATTGGGAGATGTCTTTGCTGTGCTGGGGGAAATGTCCTGGAGCTTGCTTCCCTGGCTGTGAGCTGCTGTTAGGGGCTGATGCAGATCCCAGCTCCTTTTTTTGCTGCTGCAGCCTGTGGGCAGAGGGAAGGTGCTGTGTCTCACTGAAGGCTTGAGAAGAGGAACACTCAGTCTTCAGAGAACTACCCTCCTCTGCCTCTCCTAAAGCTTCTCTTTCTCACTTTTTAGAAGATCTCCTCCTGGATTTCTACTAGCAACTCATTATTTTTGGGAATGGACTCTTAATGTTTGTCCTTGTGTCTCTGCGTTTAGATATTGGGTTCCCACCAGCACCTTCCTCTTGCAGTCATGACCCTGTGTTGCAGGAGGATCTGTTTTGATGGCCCTGCTTGCCTGGCATCTCAGGAGACTCAAGGAGTGGGAGATCCTGGCCAATTGCACTTGCCTGGTTGCTGTGAATCTCCTGCAAGCAGTATGATGAAGGATGGATTGGTGGCATCAGTGAAGCTCTGTGCCCTGCTGCTCTGTGAGGGTGCCCCACTGAAAGTCACGGGGGATATCAGGGCTTGGGGTGCTGCAGAAACTGGGTTCCTTTCTGATTTAATGCTCACTTGATGTTCTGATGTGTATTATTAATTGCAGCCACCAAAGAGTTGAGGGGGGTGGACTTTGCCCTTCGAGGTTGGGATGTTTGTGTTGGTGGGACTGGTTTGTGTCCCAGCTGCTTTCTTCCCCATCAGGTGACTAAACAGGTTGGAGGAGACAGTCCATTCCCCACAATCTTTAGCTAATGAATTTTGCTCTGGACTTCCATTCTGTGCCATTGGACAAAGAAAGGGAGCCTGTACAAATGCAAAGTGAAAACCTTGTCTCCTGCTATTTTTGAGAACTTGCCTGTAATTATGCATCCCTGCTGTGGCACGTTAGCTTAAACAAAACCTATACCTGGCAGGAATATTAGGAGACAAGTAGTTGCAAATGCTTCCAACATCAACCTTCTGCAGTACCTTTCAGCTTGGCCTGTCAGTTGTTGAGTGGCAGGAGGTGTCAGAGGAACACAAACATGTTTTGCTGATGCTCTTGTGGTGGGGATTTAGTATCCTTCCTTCATTCGTTTCTATTTTGGTAGTTCAGCTTCTTTTTTCAAATTTGTATTTCTTGTTTCCCCCCTCCTTCCTTTTCCGCCTTTGCCATCTTTGTGTTGTCTGTCCTGTCCCAGTGGCTGTGGTCTGAGGGCCTGAAGATTAGAGGATTACCCTAAAGGATCTTCAGAAGTAGTCAGGCTAAGTAAACCCAGCCTGCTTTCAGGAGGCTGATGTTCGTGCTGTGGGGCTGCCATCTCCATGGGGAAAACATGTAGGGATCTGGAAACATAAAAAGGTTGAAGGTGTTGTACTCCTGTCTCTTTAGCTTCCCATGGTGACCAATCCAGCTGGGTAGTGCAGGGAATAGCCCTGTAGAAAAATGGGAAGGACACGGCCCTCCTGAAGGAGCACCAAGAATGAAAAGTACCCAGCACAGAGGAAATGTAGCAAGGTTTTTTTTTCCCCTGAAATCACTGTGCTTGCGCCAAGTACTGGACCAATATGTTCTTTAAAATGGAGAAGCTCAGAAGATGACAAATACTCCTGGGCCGTGTGTGGAGAGCCTCTGTGGGTCAGTTTGAGGCTCATGATGGCCACTTTGACAGAGCTGGTGGCAAAGCCCATAACAGGAACGAAGTGGAAGATATCAGCTCCTCCTTTTCAAGCGTATCAGTACCAGGTGGTTCCAGTTCTCCTCAGGATGCCAGAAGCTTGGCTTTCTGCTTATGATGGTTAATCCTGCTGTAAAAATCACATTCATGGTCGCTTGGGAGTTGTGATGCAGTAGTGTCTCCAAAATAATAAATGGCTTTGAAACTCGGAATGAACAAGTGTTATAGATTACACTTCTCCCCCACTTTCTTCTTTTTGTCTAAACCGAATTCATATTGCAGAACTTTAAAAATATACAGTCTAATCTCCCTGAAACCTAAAACCATTGATCTTTCCTGTAGGGCTTCATGAATGTGTTTTATTTTTGCAGTGTAGCTGTCATCTTGAAGATCAGTGATTAAAGTAAGGCTTTTTTCCCTAAACCCCCATTTTTATCTGCTGGTGAAGCTGTGGTGAAGCGTTGAATGGGTGCAAGATTCATAGCAACCCTTGTATCAAGAAGCAGAAATTAGTTGTGCTTGTTTGCCACCACATACCTACCTCACCATCAGTGCCCTTGGTAATGTTTATGTTACATGACCATAATGTTCTGGGAGTGGGGGGAAAGAAAGATGCTTTGGGTTGAAAGAAGCCTTGGTTGTGTATAAATAATTTCTTTTGTTTGAAGCCCATCCAAACAAAACCAATTTTTGAGCTATTTTGGGCTGTGAGAAAGTATGCTCTTCTCCTGCAGAGATGTAGATTGAGTGTTAAAATACTCAGCTGATGTCCTCACAAGGACCAAATCACTGGGAATAAATGCTGGAATGGAAAAGCCTTGGGTGGAGAACCTTTGCCTGCATGTGATGTGAAACTGCTATAAAATACATGGAGCTATACTGGCAAAGAGGGAAGAATTCCAGTTGAGAAGTGGGTCCATGCCATTTTGCACTGTTAGGATGTCATCACACATGCACAAATCTGCTCATGTCATAAATTGGCCTGTTTGATCCTTTTTCTTTCCAGAAAACTAAACAGAAGTGCGTATCCCAGCTGCGAGCGGAGGAGGTGGGTTTTTGCAGAGTTCTTTTTCCAAGCAGGAGAAGAGCTTATGTACAATGGACTGCATCTTAAGTTTGCACATTTGACACTTAGCATCTGTCCAGCACACAGCATGGTTGTGTAAGGGGTCCTGCTTAATACCAGGCGTAAATACACAGTGCTAAGACTCATCCTTCCTGTCTCTTGGGGAGGATGTGGGATACTTATCCCAATAACAGGTAAACTCATGTTTGGTGGCTGCAGGGGCTTTCTTCTTGTTGGAGCCTTTGCTTTTAAGAAGAATTTTACTTGTTTGTACCTTCCATTTGTTCCTTAAGTAGATGCCTGAATTCTCTGGGTCTATGAGGATTTTCAGCACAGAAACTAGAGACATGCTAGGCAGGACAGGTAGGACAGTGGTTAAATTGATCATAGTGATCCGTAAATATCACCTTGCCTTCCAGGTATTTACATAAATAGAAATCAGAGTAAATATTTGTGTTAGGATAGACCCTGCCATTGTGCCAGCTGATGTACAGACTCAGGAAGAGACATGCAGCCTGCCAGTGTCATCTTGGCAACGTTAAGTGGGTGCAAATGTTCCTATTTACCCTCAAGGTCTTGGGGTAGATTTCTTTTTTAAACGTTGTTGAATCAGTTGAATGTGGGGTGGTTCATGTTTTTTTTCCCTTTCAACTTTGAGATCAGAGTTATTTGCCCTCCAGATTAAAACCCAGCTTTGGAAATGAGAGTGAATTTATGGAGTGTGGTGCATTTTAATTAGAACATTTAATTAGGAGAGAATTCATGAGAGTGGGTCTTGTTTTAAAACGATCAAAGATGTTAAATGAAAACAAAAGGGAAAAAAATTGTAGAGAAGCATAAAAGATTTATTTTTGGTATCTTCTCTACCCATCAAAGGAGATCACCTTCTGTCCTGTGCTTTTTGTTCCAAAAATAGCTGAGGTGCTGCCTGATTTCTGCAGGTCGACGTTGATCTCTCTTTGTAATTAACTATGAAAACAAATTGCGCAGTTGGGAGGGGAGGGAGGTGAGTGTCAGCAGGCTGCTGAAAATCGCTCAGGTGTGTGAAATGGCTCCACCATCTCACTGCTGACTGCCCAGGAAATAACGCTGTGGATTTCTCGCTTGTGTTTAATGTCTGTGTCGTCTCCTCAGCTTCGTGCTGACAGGTACTTTCCATGTGTGGCAGATTAATCTCCTGAGACTTTGGCCCATCTCCTCTCTGAGCTGCATTAGCATCTCCTTGCTTTTGGTATCAAACCGTGAGCAGCCAATGTGGCCGTCATATTTTTCTGATGGGCAGTGAAGGAAGCAAGGAGATGGATTTCCTCACAAACTACTGTCTTGCTGTCTCCAAGCAGCAAATCATGCTAGGTACTGATGCCGGGGTGAAAGGCTAACCTGCAGATCCATCCCAGGGTTTGCTTTCCTGATTCCTGCTCAGGTACGTGTCTTCACAGAGATTTCCAAGGAAGCTTAAAAATCAGCATCCCTTTGCAAACCTAAAATACAAATCTCTATTTTTAGCACAGAGCAAGATCTGATGTCCTCAGGAAATGAAGTCACTGACTTCACTGCATCACCCGTTTCTGCCATGGAAACAGTTGGTGAATTAATGCAAGTTTTGCACAGGTTTAACAGCCATCCTCCTCTTCAGAGAGAGGGGTGGGAGGAACATTTTCTATTAAACTCAGAATTGTTGTCTTAAGTTATTAATTCTTTGCATCCTAATGTATTTATCTCTGGCTGCAGTGAGGAGTGGAGAGCTTTGAAATCTTCTTAGCTCAAAGGATGCTTTCTGCACCAGGGAACAAAGAAGCAGCATCACTTCAGTAGGACACCACATGGATGTAAAGACTACTTTACATACAGCGTGTGACTGTGTACACACGTAGAAGACTCCGTACACACAGCATGGCAGTCCCTTGCTGTGGTTTTGGGGGCGTGCAGGTCCCTGTGTCCTTCAGGACATGCCATGTGTGACATGGGTTCTGTGTAAGTAGAGCTTGCAGCATCTTGAGCTTCATCCAGGTGAGGTCAGGACCATCACTGGCTGTCACCAAGCTGTCCTGGCTGGTTGGGACTGAGACAGAAGGAAGAGGAACTAGGATGGTGGTAGTGGAGGCTCCACACCAACATGCTCTCCTCATCTCTCTTTCCCAGGTGTTATAGCAGGAAGAACATTTTATCCTAAAAATTCAGACTTCGGGACCTGGTTTTCCAAGGAACAGGATTAGATTTGGGATATTTTTGACTCCTAAGTGGTTTTTGCATTTGGTTTGATTCTCTGCCAGCTTCGCTGTGTGTCTCCCTTGATACCCCATGGCTCATAGGAGCATGTTGCGGGGTGCAGCGTTTCAGTGCAAAGCACTCACCTGCCCGTGGGGCACGTGGGTGTGAGCTGCAGTGGTGGGGTGTGAGTTCAGCCACGTGGCTGTGAGCAAGGACCTCTTTGGGATCTTTTCAGACTGTGCTGTGCGGTTGGCCACGCTCTCTGAAGTTGTTTCCATCTCCAGTTCCTTGGGCTCACTCTTGGCCAAGAAAACATCAAGTTGCTGAAATTATAAGCCAGGATCGTACTATTTATGTTGGAGGAACGGCGCAGTTTACATAGACAGGCTCTTTGCAAAATCAGCTTACGCTGGCTTTTAGCAGTTGAAGTGAACAGCTGTATCAAGTTAGAGATGCTGAAAGGGAGTCCAGCTCCAGAGCAGTGTCCTTGTCCAGCATGACAGTGGGCTCTTGGGGAGGGGCAGATGTTTTTAGCTGGGTTTTGCCGGGGTTCAAAGCAGGAGTGGTTTGGGATGGGGGTCTGAGTGCCATGTTCCCTATGAGGAGCCAGGATCCTGGGGGCCTGCTGTGTTGTTTACCCCCATCCTGATGGTGAATAACAGGCAGGGGCCCCCTGTCTCCATCCAGATCGTGTTGAGCAATGCCGTGGTGCTGGCTTGATGTTTCTGGTCTCACTGGACAGCAAATGTCCTTGGCATGGGTTTCCGAGCTCTGCTTTTCTGCTCTCCTTCACTGTGTGTGAGCCTTGGGCTGCCACCCCAGCCTTGCCTTGCACCCTGAACCCCCTGAACTGGGAGCAAAGATGAATTATAGCTTGAAAATCCCTGGGAGCGAGTGGGTACTGGGAGGCCAGTTTGGGCATGGTGGAAGAGCTGGGGGAGATCAGGCTCCCCTCTGATCTTGACTCTGATGTGAGCAGGTTTTGATGCGCTGGTTTTATGGCAGGATCTGGAGGGTGTTTGGGACATCTCAGTCTATGTGTGGTGTGTGGCAATGCGTGGGAAGGTGATGGATTTTTTGGGCCATGGGACAACAGCTGGTAAAAAGACAACTGTTGAGCAGATGTGTCCTTTTTGAAGTGGCTTAAAGGGTCTGTTGTCCCTTAAAGCGGAGAAGCTCTGTGTTAATGCAGCTGCCTCTGGATGTGAGTGATCCCAAAATCTCAGCAAGTTCTTGCGGTGTGAGCTCAGGCTCCAGGACCAGGTCTCCAAAGGAGCACCGGCATTGCCAGAGGAGCAAGTTCCCTCCCACAGATACTTACCATGGCTCAAGAGGTGTAGAAAGCTCTCACACTCCTTTCCCTTCCAGCCTTGGAGGTACTTTGGACAAGACTGACCCTCCATGTCCTCCTGGTTTCCTGCTGGCACCTTTGCCCAGCATCAGCAGGTCTGTTGAGTAAGGGAATACTTTCTCACACCTGGTGGCATGTTCTTGTCACAGAAGCTGTTTCTCTGATGGGCACCATGCTTGTGTTTGTAGGGAGCAGGCTGGCCAGGGTCTGGAAATAAGCATTTTTAAGACAGTGAGGGAAGAAAGATATTACAAATATGATTAATGGCAGTGGGTGTGCATCTTAGAACTTCTTTCAGTTGTTATTTGATCTTTCTCCTGCAAACTCAGCAGCTGACTTCTGCAGAGGATAAACACATGGGAGGAGAATGAAGAGGGGCTCTTTGGTCTTCAAAAGCAATTAAGTGTTGAATGTCTGACTTGAGACATCTTGAAGAGGTCCAGACTTCAGCAGGAGGGTGTTCATCCTTTTCTGTAAAGCAGATCTCTTTTAAGGGCTCTCAGATGGACAGCAGCAGTTGCAAGTCACTTGGGCAAAGTGTGATTCCTTATGGTGGGGGGTGCATGGAGCTGTGCAGGTCAAAGGCAGCTCACACCAGGGCTACGTTCTGTCATACAATCTATATTTAGGTTGTGTTTTATGTTCACCACTATTGCTTCAAAATAGTTTAAAATACAGCTGATGTTGATGGAAGTTGATGAGTGTGATTGGAAGTTTGAGTCCTGGTGACCCTGAGCAGGTATCCATGGTGCCACAAGGTCTCTGAGAAGGTGGAAGCCGTGAGATGAGTCAATGGGTCGTGTAATTCTGACACGCAGGAAAGCAGATGAGTCTGGCCACCAGCGTTTCTGTAGCACTGAATTGGCAACTATGAGCTCCCAAAGGGCAGGGGCTGCTGCTAGTTTGCTGGAAGTGTTCCTGGAGATGCCCCTGGGTGAAATTTGGCATTCCTTTGAAAGATGAGGTGGTCACCACCTGCTGAAGTGGCTGGCAGGAGCTGAGGGCAGAGCCCAGGCCACTGGATCTCTCTGCTTGACTGCATCCAGTTTTCAATAGCAGGATTGGCTGGGGATGTTGGCTTGTATGGGCAGTTTGTCCTTTCTGAATCATAGAATGGTTTGGGTTGGAAGGGATGTTGAAGATCATCTTGTTCCAACCCGCCTGCCATGGGTAGGGACACCTTCCACTAGACTGGGCTGCTCAAAGTCCCATCCAACACGCCCTTCGATACTGCCAGGAATCCTCCCATGACCCCATGGATGGGATCCTCCCATGTCCCATACTGCCCAACTTTGTGGTGGACCCCTATTGTTTAGCCTGATTCAAAAAAGGACCTGAAAAGACTTACTAAAGCAGTGACTGAGTCCTTCAGCTGCGTCTCTCTGTGGAGGACAGGCTTAAAATCATGTCAAGGGACATGGAAATAGTTATTGGAAGCAGTCTTCTTTTAAACTGCTTCCCTGTGCAAGGAAGGTGAACGGTGGCCGGATTCCTGTATCCCCAGAGACTTTCTGTCCAAGTGTTCATGCAGCAGAAAAAGTCCTGAATTCAGTCAAAGCTGAGGAACTGGGCAGAGTTTTGGAAGAGGTTCGGTGCAGACTCTTGCTCCTAATCCAAGGAGTATGGTATCTGCTTCTAAAACAGCCAGGGGCAAGTTGTCTAGGATCCAAGTCAGCAGCAGAGCAGCAGGGCCTCTCACTGGTGCCAGTGAACTTTTGATGTGCTTACTGGCTGAATCCCACATTTGGAAGGTAAATCCAGGGGGGAAATTGCATCAATTACCCAAGCACATGCTGTTTGAGAGGGACTCCTGCCTGATGTCCGCTGTCTAAAAGTTGTGTGTCTTTTTCAGTATAGTCCTCCAAGATCTCTAATAGTCACTGGAGACGCTGGTGCTGCCTGGAGATGTTGCTATCCCTGTCCTTTGGGGTATGTACATCTTGCAGTTGATACTAGAGGAGCCTTGTCTGCTGGCTTTTGGCCCTCGGTGATAGCGTATGAATTCCAGCGTAACCTGTGTGAGTGGGATACCAGCTGCTCCATTTTGTAGTGGATTTAGCTCAATTGGCACAACATTCTCATAGACACGAGTCCTTCCTGAGACCAGAGGGAGGTGTCCCTGCTGTGTAAGAACGTGCAGGCCTGTTGAATCTGTGGTTCCTGACTGACATTGGTCATTCACTCTGTAACACACGTGAGAATTACTGTGAACAAATCTTGAGAGTGTACAGTCTTATGTATGATGTGCTGGGAGATCTGGAGGAAGAAATGGGTGATTTGTTCTTTAGGAACATTTTTCATCTCCTCACATCTGTTACTCTTTCTCCTGTCTTTTCTCCCCCCTCCAACCCCCAAATTTGCACTTTGTCATTAAAACCAGGAAAGAAAAATCCCAATATGCATATGACATTTTACAAAAGTGCTCTCTGTGCTCTTAAAATCCAACAGTTTTGCTGTACAGCATTCATCTGTAATCAATTAGAAGGTTTTTTGATCAACAGAAGCTGGAGGTTCAGTTCCCTGGAGCTTAGCACTCTGCACGAGGAGGTGGGATTGCCTTGGCACTTTGTCTCCTTTCACCTGAAGAAGGAAATTGGAGCTGCAATGAATGAAACTCAGTGAGGCAGAATGAGATGAAAAAGCTCCAAAGATGCTTGTTAGCCCTATTCCAGCCCCATTTCAGTGGTGTTAAACCAGATGGTCCAGATGCAGCTTCCAGCTCAGGAAGTTCTGAAGCTGCTGCTTACCAGAAGCAAGGGAGAAGCTCTCTCTGGGGGTTGTCAGCCCCTGTCAGAGACAAGATAGAGGTGAAAGCTGTGATCCAGTGCAGACTGGCTTGTCATTTTAAGGTTCTCTGTGATGTGCTGCCAGTGGTGGGACTGAGACCTCAGGTACCTAAATTCCCCACCCCCCCAACCTGCTTACCTCTCCCTCTGGAAACCAGCCCAGTGTTGTATTGATGCCTGATTATGACCCTACCGGAGCAAAACTTTCTGGGGGCAAACCTTTGCTCTTTGCTTTCACACTGCTTTGAGCCTCCTCTGCTTCCTCTGCCGTGTGGGGACTTCATTTCCAGTTGTCCCGTCGTCTTTGGAGGAGGCAGTGGCTGGGTGAGGGGGAGGAAGGAAAGGAAAACTTAAGCTAAGTTCTAGGAGGAAACTGAATGTCCCCATGTGGGGATAAACAACCTGAGAATTTGATTTCTTAAAAAGAGGGAGTGAAACCTGAGATGTCAAAAATTAGGTTGGGCCAAAACTGAGACATAATCAAGGAGGGATTGGTTCTGGATGTTCTTGGCCACCAAAACAGATCTCTTCCCTCCATGCTCTTAAGAGAGCTGACTCCATAGGAAGCCTGTCCAAGGCTGGCTTCTTTGGCTTCACAGGAATTGGGAGCAGCAGCAGAAGCATCATCCTGT
This sequence comes from Pachycephala philippinensis, assembly GCA_013397055.1. Taxonomy (NCBI): domain Eukaryota; kingdom Metazoa; phylum Chordata; class Aves; order Passeriformes; genus Pachycephala; species Pachycephala philippinensis. The sequence continues at coordinate 140,932 of VWZT01012513.1, forward strand.
CTGATGGCCTGAGCATCAGGATGTTTCTCCCTGTGGATGGGGCAGGGGCATAAAAATTACAATTAAAAGGCAGAAGGGCTTTTGAGAGGGTAATAGAGTGCAAGATGGGGAGTATTAAGCCCATCTCCAGCCATAATTAAACCTGCAGTTGGAGGGTCTGTCACATTGCTTCAGACCCTTGGAAAAAAAATTCAGTTGCTAGCTTCATTAGTAATTAAATGTCCAATTACTGTATGTAATGTTTCTGCTTTGCTGAACTCCACAACTGCATTCATAAGCAGCCCTAAGGAAGGCCTCTAATCTGTGCCATTGTTCTTCAAGTGGTTTGCACATGCAGAAAAAGAAAAGAAAAATCAGGCAGACATTTATAATATGGAAAGGAAAGGGGGAAGGGGTGGGAAGAGGAGGAAATCAAATCAGCATCTTCCACCTCCCTCCCCCCCCCGAGGTAGGATCTCTGCCAAGCCCACAGAGAAGCCCTCAGGCCCCTCGAGCATGCAAATGTAATTTTCTATCCAGACAACACAGTATTTTTTTTTTATAAAATGGAGTCCACCCCCACTCCCCCTGAAAACCTCCTCAAATCCCTGAATGCACAACAGAAGCAAGAAGAAAATTACAATGAAAGCAGAGAGAGATGGGAGGGGGGAGAAAAAATAAAAGCAGCAGCAACCCACAAACAGAAGGAGAGATGGAGGGAGAATTGAGATGAATATGCAGTGTCCGGAGTTTAAATAGACATAAAAGATAATGAAGGTGAGGAGGGGGGGAGGAGGGAGGAGAGATTGTAATCAAACAAAATGATTTTGGTCCTCTTCAATCATCCCTGGTTTGCAGGCTGTCATTTTATACAAATTAGAGCTAGGGTAATTGTATGAATATTCACTGGGATTGAAATCACGTTTATTAAAGGGAAGGCACCCTTCTCAGGGCCCACTGCGCCGCTCGGCTTTTGTTCGCCTGGAACAACAGGAAAGTCACTTGCGCGATGGATGAGCACTGGATCCACGCCCCTCCCCTCCTGGGGGCTGGGACTGGGGTCCTGGGGGGATGCTGGAGGTGGCTGGGCACTCTTAGGGATGGGTGGCCCTTCCCTTTGGACTGAGAAGCAGAGGGCTGTGTGGAAATGCCCCTCTCGGGAAGAAGAGCCATAGCCTGGGAATTGGCTCTTCACCTTGCCTGCAGAGGGGGGGCCACAACTGAACCAATAATATCTTGAAACCATTTGGGATTAAATAATTGCCACATTTTTCAATAAGTCCAAATTAGTATTAATAANTTAAGCATTGCTGCTGAACGGAATTCTTCTTCCTGCTCAGGAGTCCGACCCAGGTCTGTGTCGCACATGTCTGGCACCACGCTGGGGACGGCTCCTCTCATACATAACCAATCAAAGATGTATTCAGGGCCGTTGTGAGGAAGCCGGGGATGATTATAAGTCGAGCTATCCAAGCCTTTTGCTGACTGCTCACCCTCGCATATTATGAAATTTCTCTTAGAAGGGCAGACAAAGCCTTTTGAGCCCCGTGTATGGTGATGGCCTCGCTTGGATGTCTGGCTTTAACCGCTTCACAATGTCAGCCTCTCGTTTTTGAAAAAAGGCAAACGTATCCCATTGTCGCATGTCAAGTACCCAGCGCTGCCATTCAGCAGCCCAGCCATGGCTGTAACCCATCCTCGGGTTGTCACGGCAATGCAAGGAGATCGCTCTGCCACTCGGTAGCCGGCGGCAGGAGGAAGGCGAAGCTGACCTAAAGCAGAAACGTTCGTTTAAATATTTGATTGTGCCTCAGCCCGGTGATGGGATGGGTTGTCCCTTCTCCAGGACAGCTGGGCTGCAAGCGAGCTCGAGATGACTGGGTGTCGTGTTTGGTTGTCGTTGGTGAAGCCCTCTGTAACAACTCGCAGTGCTGCGTGGGGATTGCCCAGGGAAGGAGATGTGCTGGACTGTGGGGCTTGGGACCATTTTTCTGGTGTGAACAGGTTCTCCATCAGCCCAGGTGCTATGCATCTGTGTGCCAAACCCAGGTGAGAGTAAGAAATCACCTGATAAGGGACCAAAAACTTTTTTTTTTCTTTTTTACATCTCTTATTTTTTTTCCCCTTTCTTTGGATCTAAAAGAGATGAATTCAAATCTGAGGCAGCCAGCCCTGCCAATGCAATGGGTACACGGATAATCAGTCTAGCTTGAACCTTACAGTAAAAACAGCTAACTTAACCTAATTAAGGAGAGTGTTTGGGTTGTTTTTTGCTCAATGCGGGAACATCACTGGGGCAGACTGCAGAAAAATGGTTGCACATGTAGCGTCAGAAGATTTCTTCTGAAATTGCAGTGACTGCAGCATCTGCCTGCGCTGTGGAGGGTCCTGCCTTCTCCAGATGATAAGCCAGGCTCAAAGGGATGACAGATACTCCCAAGATTTTCCCAGGACTCAGCTGAGGCCACAGGGATTTGATCTGATAGCACCAACTCTACAAGACCAGTCATGGCAGAGCAAGGCATTGGGTTCTGCTCCCAGCAGGTTGTGTGTTGGGCCAGGGCATTATCTCCAGTCCCTCTGCCTGCTGCTGGGCCAGGTCAAACTTGGCCTTCCCCTCTTCCTTCTGTCCTGCCTAAACCCTCCCATGGAAAGTATTGCCAGTGCTGTGGCTGCTGCTCAGCCTGGTGCTGCTCTTGACTGAGCTGGTCAAGTCATCTCCACCATGAGTGGGGATCGTGTGTACGCTTCTTGTGGGAGTCACAACATTTTCTCTGGCTGCCCTGATTCAACATGGCCTCGTGTACAAATAACCCTTCAGGGTTTCAATGTGGGAGGCAGTGTGTGCTCTTCAGGGCCATGTGGTTCCTGGCTTAGCACCCCTGCTGGGGGATTGTGTCCGTCGGGAGTTTGTAGGCATCCTTGGCTTCCTGCAGACCTGATGCAGAGCAGCAGAGCTGCCCATTTGGTTTTTATCCAGGGTTTTCCTGTTCCGGCAATGTTTTGTCTTTGAAACACAGCTCAGACCCCCACAGAGAGCCCCCGTATTGAACTGCGAGGCGCTGGGGGCTGTGCTCGGGGAGCTGGTTGGGATCAGAGGCTCCCTGCAGCGTTGAGGGCAAAGAGGAGGAGTGGGCTGGGAGTTGAAGACATGGGATGAAATGATTCCCTGTCTGTTGATGGTGTCCTTGTTGCTTGGATTGGTGTACGTGTGCTGGCCAGATCCTGCAGACCCCAAAGCTCAGATAAACTGAGCTGATGCTCTCTCCTGTGAGATGGGGGTCCCCAGAGACCGTGGGTGGGTGTGAAGCTGAGGTTGTGTAAGGGGAAGGATGTAAAGGTCAACCCCATGGGCTGCCAGGCAGCAGCAGCATCATCTCTGTGTTTAATGTGTGTTGCCTGGCTCCTCTTCAGCTGTTCCAGCACAACCAACTTTGCCAAAGTGGACTGATCTTCTCATTTGCATACAGGGACCTAAAATTTCTGAAGTGTCTTTGAGCTTGTAGAGACCATGGTAAACCTTTTCTGACTTCCAGGAGGTATCACTGGGGGAATTTCAGGTTAGACCTGTAGGATCTGTATTGCTTTAGGGTCATCTGAGTTGCAAGGACTTCTTGAACTGGGATAGAGAAGGGGCTGTTCCTTAAGTCTGTGCTGGGATGCCTTTTTCTGTCTCCACATAAGGAAACTTTTTTTTTTTTTTTTTTTTTTTTTTTTTTTTTTTTTTGTCTGAATTCAATTGTTATTGTCCTAGTTTTCGAGCAAGACTAAGAAGAAAAGCCCTCAAATGGTTCAGTATTTTGTTATGATACCAGGAACAAGGAGTCTTTCCAACAGAAAAGATAATCCCTTGTCTCATTAAGTTTATGACTTTAAAAAAAAACTCCTGCTGGCCGTTTTCTGTGGGGACTATTTTCTGAGGCAGCTTCTTCGGTTTTGAATGGTTTCATTCCTCAGCGCTTCTTTTGAGTGGAAAGTTTAAAGATGCGTCATCTTGCTTGAGCAGGGCGATAAACTGTGAAGCAAATGTGAAGAGCCTTAGAAAAGGGCTGTACAAAATGCAGATGTAGGGGATTAGAAAACAGAACTGCACTACATCCAGCGATAAGTAAGGTCGGACTCAGCAATTTCTGAGCAGTTGCACCAGGGAGGAGCAGGGAATGATGAATGATTTGCTTTTTGGCTCCCAGCAAGAGAAGCAGAGGCGGGGAAACCTCTGGGGTAGGTTTGTGCCTTGGGTGCTGCAGTGGTGCTGGTCAGCAGCGTTCTCCAGCAAGGGCTGGGGGTGGCAGGGAGGTGAATTACACTGCAGTGTCTGTTGGGGGCTGTAGTCTCGTCACCTGTCAGCCAGACAGGGCACAGGGATAAAAACATCCCCTGGATTTCATGTTTATCAAGTGTTACATGCTCCAGAATGGTTGGTATTTCCATGGATGAAACACAGCTGCTGGCAACTATCTCTTGCTGCTGTTGGGGAGATACAAAGTGAGAGGAGGGACTTTCAAGGAATAAACATGCTTTCAGGTAAGGAAAACCCAACATGCAGCTATTGGGGAGTGTACCTAAGCTGTCGGTTTTGGAGGTTGGAGTGCCCCAAACCAACACTTAGAAGCATGGCTTTGGTGGCTGAGAGAAAATCAGCTCCTGCCTGGAGCAGGGGAGGCAGGGAGGGAAGCCCTGGACCTTTCCTCTCATCTATTAGTGTTCCAATTTATTTTATCACGTCTCTATTTGCCTAAAAATTTTTGCAGTTTCCCCAGGGCTCAAGTTGCTCTCTCATGGCTGGGGGCACCACGCACCTCGAGTCTGTTCCTGGAGGGCCTGCCTCGCTTTTGCAGTGCAGATCATCACCTGTCTGAGCAGCTTTGCCAAGGGTTTTGATTTTGTTCAGGAAGTAAGCATGCAGAAGCTTCTGTTGAATATTCAGGCCCCACCTCTAGCTCAGGGTTTCTTACACAGCCCGTGCCCTATGAGATTACTTCTGTGCCTTCTCCTTTGGCTTGCTCATCTTACTGGAGGAGCAAAACTGCTGTCAGTCCCTTGGTGCTCTGGGGTAAGATCTGTTGATGTATCCTGAGGCCAGAGTCTCTTTCTGTTTACAAGTAGTTTCCAGGACACAGATAACAAGTGCTATGATAAAAATTTTGTGTTGGATATCTTTATTTTTTTCTCCTGTGATCACGTCTTTCATCACTTGTCTCTTGCTAACCAGGGAGCTCTGAGACTTGGGCAGGTTTCAGAATTTCCATCTACCCCCAAAATTGCAGATTTAGTCACCACTGGCCCAGCTTCACAAGGCTTTGAGCTCTCCAACTCCCTTTGACTCAGGGAGCAGCTGTGCAGGCTCACTTTCTTGCTGGAGGTTTTTGATGGACCAGGTCCACCTTTTCCTTGTGCTGAGCCTGTAAATACGCTGTCTTCACTGACCTCTTGCTTGGGATACCTGGGGTGCAAAGACCCCTGAACCTATCCCTGCCAGGTGCATCCCACCAAGATGGGAACCCATGGATGTAGGTCTTCTTTCCATTTCCAGCTTCTTGTGGAAAGGCACGGGGGATCCTATAAGTCTGTTCTGCTGGATCTCTTTTGCCATTTCTTTCTCCTCGTTTCCCTTCTGAAGACTATCCAAAGACATGAATATTTTGCGATGGGCTGTGAAGGACTTGAGAGAGAAGGTTGTAAAATGCACATCAGCCACTCCATAAACATCAGGGATGCTGTGCAGAAGCATGGCTACTCGAGTTTAGCCAGTTCTGTATATCAAGTGATCCCTGCAGATTTATTAGATGTTTCAAAATAGATTTGAAATAACTGGATTTAGTGTTTCTGGCGATTCCTTGAACCATCTTGTTTTTCAGCCAACTTGCATAAATGTGCCAGTCATGGGCTGCGATGTATCAGCCAACTTAGCAAATGGTTTTATTTATAGCTGAAAGAGTGAAGCCAAGGAGTATAAATCCTGAAAAAAGTATAAACTGTATTGTGGAATTAATAAACTTCAAATTCATGGAATTTCTAATGTTCCACTGATGGCTAAAAAATCTGTTTAATGGCCGCTGAGTGATACTTGGCTGCAAAGCAGAAACCCCAAAGTTGTCTTAACTCAACAGTGATATTTTTTAGTGTTTATGTGCTGGCGCTGAATGTCTTTGCTGAATGATGGAAAGCTGACCTTCTCCGCCGCGTTTCTGCAGCGACCAGATAAGATTTCAGATCACAGCTTCGCTTTTTCTGTTGATGGTCTGTGGCTGTAGCCCAAGAAGCGCTGTTAGATGTCGGGCTGTTTATCTGGAGGATCAGTTGCGTGTCTGGCTAACTTTGGGGGTGTGAACGATACTCAGTGCTGAAAGCAAGTGCAGGGGAAGGAGCTGACGAGCAGAGAGTGGATCCTGTGCTTTCAGAGCATGGCTGGCCAGCCGGGGGAGGTCCAGCCACATCTTCAGAAATACCACTATGTGTTGGACCTTTAGAGGTAAGTAGATCTGGGCTGTTGAAGAGGCATCCTCCTCCTTCATCCTCCATCTCCATTGAAACTGCTTGTGATTTTGTTGTATTTTTAAGCTGGTGACTGTAATGTTCTTTTTCAGGGTGATTCATTAAAGTTTCAGGACCTTATTGCACAACCTTTCCTCGTAGGTCAGTGTCAGGGCAAGTGTGTTGCAGAGATCTCCTTGCTACATGGATTATTTATGTGGGAATGTGTAGGACCTGTGTGGGCATTTAACAGCTGCTGGTTGGCAATTCTGTGTGTAGGAGCGTTGTCCTGGGTGGTGCTGGTCAGGGAGTGTTGGCAGCAGCCTGAGCTTGGAGTCCCTTTCCTGTGTGGGCAGTATGGAAGGAATGGTGACAGCGGAAACCACTGAGCCTTCGTGATCCCCAAGGCAGGGGGTTACAGTGTGATGTCTTGAACATGTGGGTGCTGTTTTGTGGCTGCAGTGAGCTTGGGGTGCTTGTGGGGCTGTCCCTACAGCCTGGCTGAGTGGCACCAATGTGCTGCATGGCAGCCACAGTGTGTCTGTGCCTGCTCTGTGTCTGCAGGTGATGACCAAGTCTCCTCCCTGATTGCTGGGTCCCTCATGGTTGGGTGTCCCTGACCTCAGAGAAGAGCTCTCCCAATGTGTCCAGGGTCATTACTCTCACTCTCTCATCTGCTACTGTGCTTTGTCAACCTGGACCAGCCTGGCATTTCATGCATGTGGCTGCTGCTTCCCATTCGAGAGATGGACTCTAAAAACCTAGTTGTATTTTATTTATTTAATTTATTTTAGGGCTGAGTTCAGCTGAGCAAGTTTGCACTTTCTCTAGGTTCTAGTGATTGACGTTGTGTTTGAACACCACGTTCAAAGCTAATATTTCTTGCAGATGCTGAGATAAGTATCTGTAAATCTTTGCATTTACCATTATCCCCAATTTTCTTGTGCAGTGCCTGCTGTCACCGTATAAGGGTATTTATCCTGCACATAATCTGATTGGAAAATAAGGCTTTGAAACAGAAAGGAAAATACGCATTTCAGGTGGTGTTAGAAATGTCAGTTGTGGATGCTTAAACAGTCCTGATTGTCTGCAGGCTTTGGGGCATTTGGGTTTTCAGCCCCCTATTGTTACATCTAAAGCTGCTTATTGGAGTCCGAATAGGTTAGAAAGACACCTTGTTCTTGACACCCTCAGAAGTCTGCCTTTCCCCCACGGTGGAGGATGGCTGCTCACAGCCCAGCCAGTCGAGTCTTAACCCTTGGCTTAGACAGCGTGGGGCCGAACAAAGAGCTGCTGCTTTCAGATGGAGCAGAATAAAAAGCTATTATTTCATAATAATACTCTACTCTTTCCTTCCAAGGATTTCCTAAGGACTTTACAAATATTAAGGCCTGGGCAGTCGCCCCCATGACTGAGAGCTGGAGAAGTGGCTGTGTGTGGGCATCTGAAGAGCTGAACATGAGGCGTAATCTCTGCCGTGGGGTGGATTCAAGCCTCAAGTCCCCTGTGCTGTTCATACCTATATAAAGTCAATGTGTGGGAGGACAAGGAGGATGTTTGGGGCCAGGAGAGCCTCCTGACTTGCATAGTTTTGTACCCATTTCTGAGCCTTGTTCCAGCTCCTTGATCCTTGCCAGTCCTTGTTGGGTCTTACATTTAGGCCAGTGACTGTGGGATCAAGGATGCTCTCTGCACAGTCCGGATGGACTTCTTCATGCCATCCCTCAAGCAGGGAAGATGGAAAGAATTCAGTGCTCAGTTAGACACCACTGTGGGGGTGGTGGGAATCCAGCTGTTTCCTGGACTGGTTATACCCAACCCTCTGCCTCTGCCACCATCACAGCATCAGGTGGGGTTGAGGTGTCTTCGTGCGGAGGGAGGTGCTTGCAGCCCCTTGTCCCAGTGGTGGGAGGAGAGAGGGGGTATGGGGTGTCTTCCCCGTAATATCTAGTCCTGTCATTGAGCAGGTCAGACCCCTCCTCAAATTAAAGATGGGAGCTTCTCTTACCAGTGAGACTGAGAATCTTTGCTCTTTCATCTGTCTTTTCCTGCCTTTGTGGTTCTCTGGGGCACAAACAGGATCTGTGTGAGGTTGTGAGTTTTTTCTTCCCCCACCTCTTCTTCAATTGCACCTTAAAATTGGCACCTCCAGGAATGTTGTGGACTCTCAGCTTGGCATGTGGCACTTTTGCCCAGCCTGGGGCCAGCTGTGTCTGGCTGTGAGCAGCAGTGGGTGAGCAGTGCTGAGGACCTGCTGTTCCCATGGATGTGGGTACCACTGTGGAGGGAGCACATGGCACTGCCCTCTTTGTCCTCACATCATCCCTCAAAGACCTCCCTCCGGTCTGCATTACAGACGGGTGGATAGATCAGCTGCCATTTTCTCTTTCAAACAGTGACAATAAGTCTCTTCCTTTGCAGGGACAATTAGTTTCTTTCCTTTGCGAGGTGTTTGGTTGGAATGAGCTGACCCCTGTTCGTGGAAGGAGGGCCCTTGTCCCTTGTGTCCCTGGGAGAAGCCACAGCATGGACCGTTTATGGTTTTTCCTTTCAACACAGTGACGGCGGCTTTGTTTTCTACATTTAGTTTGCATCTAAGACCAGGACATGGCTCATGCTGTGTCCCTGATCCAGTGTTTAAAGCTTTGCTGTGATACAAGTTTGGCCTGGGCCCTGCAGGGTTTAGCTTAATTTTTAAAGCTCTCAATGTGAATAATTCCTTGCTGAATGCAGATCGCAAGAGGGGATATTGATTTAAAGCTTTAAAGCTGGTGGTTATGGATTAAAAAAAAAAAAAAAAAAGAAGAGGAAAGAAGGAGATTTGCTGTAGTCAGAGCTGGTTGCCTAAATGTTAGTCCCTTACAGACAAGCTTTTGCTGAGCTAAGTGTGGGAATGGCAAGGAAGCCTGGTGAATTTTAGCTTTAAATTGTTGGCTGCTGAGAACCAGCCCTGGGAAAAACTCGACAGCCGTTTGCTGTGCCAGGGGAGCATTTGCTGCTGCCTGGGCTCTGTGTGAGTACAGACACGCTGTGGGGCTGCAGCAGCTGACCTGGACCCTTCCCTAGGGTAGAGAGGGGAAGGATGTGTTGGGTTGGGGTGATGCTGCTGTGCAGCCACGCACAGGGGTGTAACTGGGGTGGCAGGTGGGGAGCAGAACTCAGCAGAACAGGGGTGTAGAGGCTTGGAAAGAAAATTGTGGGAAAGGAAGCTTTGGTAGGGAAGATGCAGCGGAAAATAAAGAGAATTGAAGGCAGGCTGTACGTCCAGTTAGAAGACAGGGCTCTGAGGTCACTAATGCTGGTTATTTGGATTTCAAAGAGGATCCTATTAGCTTCTGCAGCAGAGAACCATTAATCAGTGGGGCGGGAGCTCGGGCTGGCTGGAGAAATCAGTTTTCAATGTCCTTGATGTCTTGCCGGGCTGGCACTGCAGAGCATCCTGCACAATGGTGGGTTTGTCTGGGATGAGTCACTTCCAGCCAGAGGCACTGTGCAGGATGGGGAACGCTAGGCCCCTCTGCCTGGGATCAGTGCGGGGGTACGCGGATGTTGTGTCCATGCAGACCCCATTGCAAATTCCCATCTTGATGCTGCTGTCCCTGGGAGTATTGCTGAGCTGCTCTAAACTAGTACAAAAACTGAGTTACGTATCTTTGGCAAGCACCCAGTTAAGTTTGCTATTCCACAAGCATTAAATGGGATTTTGGGAAAAACAGTGTTTCCAGGTGTGACTGTTTGTGATCCTTTGGAAATATAATCTCTGGCCTGCCTTTTTGTTCATGTTTGAGAACATGTGCCCAGGAGCCATTTCCAAAGGAGCTTTAGGCACAGGACTCAAAGTAACATTGAAAGTTTGTGAGTTGGACTTGCACAGCAGCCTTGCTCTCCAAGCCTGGTGCTTTAAAAACCTCTGAAAGAAGCCTCTTACTGTTTGGAAGAGACATTTGCTGTAGAAAGATGCCATAAATAGTGCAGAAGGAGACCAGAGGTGGGGTCAGAGAAGGGTTGCTTAGAAAAAATTAAGACATGGACATGGTGGTAGATTCTGGAACAAATTTTTTTTGGCAGTTTTTTCCCAAGAAAAGTGTCCGAAACCTCTTTGCTTGCAATATTTAAATTTTTGCCAAAACTTGTTTATCTGGGGTTTGATCTAACACTTCGTTGTTATTTAAATCCTCCAAATGCCATCAGAGGAAGATATTTATCAACAATTACTAGATCCAACATCCATAAACCCCAGTAATTTCTTCTTCTATATTTAGATTTAAACCCCCAGTCTGATCCATTGAGACTTTGTAGGGACTGATAAGCAGAGCTTTAAAAAAAAAAGGACAATAAAAATGGTTTTGTGTAGAAATTACGGCCATTGCTTTGAGAAACTTGATTAAGATCAGCAAGTCTCTGCCTGGACTGAGTACACTTGAAATCCCTAATTGTCTGGGTTTTTGTCTGCAGAATGAATTTATAAGAAAAAGGAGAACCCAAGCCTACTATTTCAGCATGCCTGGAATTCATGAGTAGAGCTGGGTTTCAGAGCCTTGTTTTGGCTAAGTCCTTAAAATGGAGATCTGGAGATTAGCATGGTGGGCCTGGGGTCATCTCTTTGCAGAATGTGTAGTCTCAGACACACAAGATCTTTTTCTTCAGACGTGCCTTCTGGTTGTGATGTTTGAGCCTTTGCTTTGCTCCCTGGCTAAGAGCAGCGTTAATCATAGGACTGGAATTTGTGACTTAACCAAAGAGGCGTTTTAATGCTTTTCCTGTCATCGATCAGTGGCTGGAAGCCACTGTCTCGGTAGCGTGTCCACATTGACCTCTGTGTTGGTGCTTGATGGGTTCCCATCCTCCTGGGTGCCTCCCAGCCCAGGAATGCCTTCCAGCGGGCCTGCCTTTCTCCTTTGGAAAGGGATGCTCTGAACTTGGACCCCTCAGAGACGGAAAAGAGGCTTTTTGTGCACACTGCAAAGGGCTCTTGTGTCTGCGGCAGGGCATGACAGAGACCTTCCTTCTGAATCTGTACTTGGAGAACAAAAAAAAAGCCCTTGCATCAGAACTTGCTATTTATATTTCTAGCTCTGAGACTCCTCAGCTGCATTATTAATGAAGCGTTTACCAATTAAGATAGATGAGTCTGCTCTTGAGGGTGTTTGTTAAGGTAAGGAACCTTATTAGCATATCTGATAGATACAGTGCCAGGTGCTGATTAAAACCTTGTCGACTCCCCAGGGGCAGAAGTCTTGAGGAAATAAGGTGGAGAAAGTTGTCCTGTTTCCTGGCTTTGGCCGTGTGGGGAGCAGGAAGAGAAATTCAGCATCCCTCCCCAAAGGCAGAGCCCTGAGCTTGTGAGCAGCTTGAAATGGGCATGGGGAGGAAATTAATCAGCCTGGATCAGAAATTCCAATAGCTGGAGTGATGCAAGTGTGATTAATGCCTCCTGAATGCAAGAGGTGGCAAGATGCTAGTTTTGCTGCTCTTGCAAGGCTAGCAGCCAGTCAGGTGAGGAATTAGTTTCCAATGTTGACCCTATGGGTTTCGGAGGTCTGGAATCGATGCTTGCCTATGTAACAGTGTTTCAGCAGCTCACTAAATTAGACTTGCAGGCAAAATGATTCTGTGAGGTACAGTCAACCCACATATGAAACCGATTTCCCTTTGAAGCAGCACTAAAGAGAGCGACCAGAAGAGAAACGAGATCATCTTTAGGTCTCTCGTGACCTACAAGAGTTGAGAAGTGTGTATTCGCTTTCCATATTTATTATAATATGGCAAAGGAACTGTATTGTAGGCTTTAATGATCCGCATGTGAAGAGCGTCTTAAAATAGACTTCAGATCTCCTTGGAACATACATATGTGTTTATAATTTTACAGCTATAAAAATATATATTTACTGAATACATGTACTTTGTTTCTCCATCTGCTAAATATAGTCACGTATGAAAGTTATATAGAAAATGTAATTTTCCCCTGAATTATCCTGCTGTCAGTCTGCTTCAATTTCAGCGTCGGCAGAGGCGAGGCGCGAGTGGAGATGGGCACTGTTGTGCTGCCAAGCAGGTGTCTGGGAGCCTTTTGCCTCAGGATGGGGATTACTGGAGGTGGGGTTGGTGATACCAGCTATTATGAAGCTTTTTCCAACAGTTCATGAGATAAGATCCTGTTTTCTGATACGCTTGTAATTTTGTCAGGGTTTTAAACATCATGTTTTAAACATCAGGTCATGGATGTCGACCTCAAATGGTTTGATTTTTAAGGGAGGAAAAAAAGAGATTATAAAGTGGTCCTGCCATTTTGTAGAGTAAGCTTGGAGAAAAATGTTGTGTTCACCCTGTTGTAGAAATCCAGAGAGCTTCTCTTAGAGCTTTGCTGTGAGGCTCAGTGCAAGGGGAATGGGGAGGAGGTGCCCATTTTGCAAGACGTCTTTGCTGTCCCTCTGCAAACGTGGTCAAATCCAAGGAAAGTTGGAATTTGCATGTGCTCAGCAGAGACTTTTTTGATTCCGGCAGCTGGTAATTACCCAAGTGCCTTCACAATGGACAAAGCTCCTTCCCACATGGCTCTCCAGGGAGGCAGGGCTGGATGCTGGCCATGCCCAGCCAGTCGCTGGAGCATCTTGTCCTCTAATAGCTGCTTTGGGGAGCAGACACGGAGTGGGGAGTGTGTCCCTAATCGCAGCAGGGCAGGCAGGGGGGACTGGGCCTGGCAGGGGACACTGGAATACAGAGGTGCTCTGGGCAAAGGTAGAAAATGGCACAGCGGCTGGAGGAGGGAGAGATCCCAGGGTCAGGGAGAAGCATGGGATGGCGTTGTGCAAGAGGGACACGCCAGGTCAGTTTGTCTCACTCTGATATTTCCTAATTGTGCAGCTGGAGTCACAGCCCTTCACCGGATGCCGTGTCTCCTGTGCACAGTCCTTGCAGAGGGCTGCAGAAATGCTTGCACCACGTTGGGAGATCAGCAGATGGTTTCTCTAAAGAGAGCCTGAAATGTGACTGTTGCTAAAATCGGTTTTTACAAAAACCACAAGTTCTTTAAAAAGAGGATCATTTATCTCACAAACTCCAGCTCAAATAGTCTTTAAAATAAATACACTTCTGTGGCGTCTGCAGTTGGGCCTGGCTGGAGAGCCTGGAGTCTGCCTTGCGAGAAGTGTCATGACTCTAGAGTTTGTTTTGGTTCATTTTTGGAGTGTTCTGCTGAGGAGGAAGGAGCCAGGCAGTCATCAGAACAGTCCCTGGGTAGGATCTGGAATGGGTGGCTCCACCATTCCTGTTTCCAGTCCTCTAAGCTTGGAGCAGGAATTTGGAGAGCCCTGAGAAACCAGTCACCAGCAATGTTTCTCCAGACAAGAGGCTGCTGAAGAAGATGCTATCTCTTTGTGGTTTATTCCTGTCTGCTCTTTCGGGACCCCATCCCTGATGGGATGCGAGTGTTTCTGGTTGGTTTCTGCAGCAGATCAAGCAGGTTAGCAGAGCTCTTGGACCTCCTGCTTCCCAACTTGCTGATGTGCTGTGATGGCAGCATAGCAAGTCATGCTGCTGTCTGCAGATGTGCTGAAGCTCCAGAAATGACCACAGACCTCTGGCACACAAAGGGAGGTTTCAGCTTTGCACCCCTAAATGCCAAGGATTGACATGCTTCTTGTATTTGAGCTGATGTGTGTCCAGCTGCCAGGATGGAACTTTGTAGCCCTGGGGAGTACAAAAGTAGCAATGCATTAACTTCAAATGGTGTTACTGGGCTTTTCTTTCAGAACCACAGTTTGCTCTCAAAGGAGCATCCCAGTAAAGGGCAGCCTGCCCATTCCTTTGGCCTGTCTTCCCCTACCACGTGTCTGCTGTGGTGGAGTTGGATGCTTGTGGGAGTGGGTGGGTCCTGTGTCTGAGACAAGTTTCTCTCCTCAAGGATGTGATTTACTGACAGACAACAGGAAGGATAGTTAGTGGGGTAAAGCCTGCATGAAATGGGACCGCAGTGTGGTCTTCCAGCTCTGCCTGTGGGGAGCTGGGTGGGTGGCGTGTTTGCCGGTGTTTTCAGGGATTCCTTGTAAGCATTTGAGGAACATTTGCTCAAAACTTACAACCAATTTCTTTCTTCTGTTGTACAAAAATGCTACCAATGAAAATAGATAAGCTCCCTGGGTCATTTCCAGATGCCCTTAGTAAGACAGAAGTGTTTATTTTTTATGGGCCAATTTTTGTAGTCTACCAGAACGTCTTGTACTGTTAATGCCGCATGGAGCGATGGCTCTGCAGAGTGTGTTTAATAAGAGCAATGTGCTCTCAGGGATATTCAGATCGGAGGTAGTTTCCTCACATGTACACACTTGATAGCGTGTTATGAAACATCTGGGTCCGGGATTGCACTAAAGAAATCAAATGGCCAAGTCAACCTGAAAGTTGTACCAGGGCTCTGCCTGGAGAATCACCGTGTGCAGCCCTCTTCTCTGCTGCAGGGCCCTTGAGCAGATGGCCCGGCTTTTTTTTATCCCTTTTCCTCCTCCTCCTCAGGATTTGCAAGTCAGGAGTAAAACTCAGCTTTGAATTTTCCGTCAGCATAAGGAACCGTAAGTCCAAAAGGCTTTCTGGCTGCAGTTACATGGTTGCGTGGGAGGCGAAGAGCCCTTGGTTCTCCTGTCTCTGCGTCCGCCCTTCTCCTGCTGTGGTTCTTGGCTTTACCTCCAGGTATGGGCTGCCTGTTGCCAGTGGTGCTGGAGCAGGGGGTGGCTGGTGTAGGAGGATGTTGGCGGTGGCAGCTCTGCCCTGGTGCCTCCAGCCTCTAGGTTCCTGCATCTCAGAGGCGTGCAACGTGATGCTGCTGACTCTGCCTTGCTTTGGGGCTTGTTGTGCCTTCCACCTGCTCTGTGACCTGAGTGTCTCCAAGGGAGGTGATGGTAGGTGTCTGGGGGAGAGCATACATGCAAGAAAAGCCTACACAGATGCTGCCCCAGAGCGCTCAGTGTGAGCTCTCTTGCCGTTGGACATAGTCCTGGCAGAGCTTTTCCATCAGCTCCATGAGGAATGGGGTTGCTTCTCCTCAGAAGGAGCCTTATCTGCTTTTCCTGGGTTCTCTGTGCTTTTACTGCATGGAGAGGGATGAGAGAGGGATGGGACAGGCAGTGGCTGGAGGGCTGTGCAGCTCCATTGGGTGCTATGTCAGTCGTGGCACCACAGGCTGGGACATGGCCATTTGGGTGAATTTCTTTCTTTTGTTTGACCTTAAACCCTATCTTTCCCTTTGGGATGCGTGTTTCAGGGAGTGATCGTCAAGGTTTAACCTTTCTGATAGGAAATCTGCTCAACGCTGACTTTCATCAATGACTGCTGTCCTTCAGAAATGTCCCTGGCATCTCCATGTCCCCGCCTGGTGTGACTTGTTTAGAAGGTTTTGCTGCAGAGATGGAGGAGGTCTGTATACAGCTCCATCTTGCTGAAGGAGCTGGCAGAAAAAGCAGGAGTCAGGGAGCTGTGGTGCCTTTTCTGCCTTCGCTTCATAAAGGAAAGCAAGACCGAGAGCTTGGCTTTAAGGGTGTCTGAAGTTGCTATCTGCAGACTGGGAGAATGTCTCCCCTTTGGCTTGGAAAGGCGGTGGGCTGTGTTTTACATGAAGTCTGTTCAGTGTGGCTGGCATTGCACCATGTACAACAGGGAAAACAGCTAGCTCCCGTTTTAAATAAGGATGGGAGATGCAGTGGGAATCGGCCCTGGAGCAGACTGCTTGTTCCGGGCGTGGGCAACTTGCCTGTGAAGTGTGTCAGCGTGGGTGAGGGAGCCAGGAGGGACTGAGACGCTCGTGTCCAACGCTCACAGAGGGTCCTTCCCCTGGTGCTGCACCAGTAATTTGAATGACATCTGAGTTACTTGCTGAAACCTGCTTACAGATGTTGTAAAGTCATGCTAAGCCCTTCCCAATGTGGTTTCCTGAAGGGACTGAGTTCCAAGGATCTGGGACCCTTCTCCCCTTCATGTTCACTCTCTGCATTCTCAGAGTCTGTGCACGTGGGATGGGCTGTGTCTGCAAAGAGCTGGGCTTAAGCCTGAGCTATTCCAGTCAGTGCTGGTAGGCTGGGGGCCCCTGAGGGGTGTCTTATGCTCCTGTACATGCTGTGTGTGCTTCTTGGGGGTGCTGAGAGGAGCAAACAGAAAACGATGGGCTGACTAGGAAAAGCATTTCCCCAGGAATGCAACACCTGGTTTCCCCCACCCCCACCGCTGATGTTCTAGAAACCGAGACCCTTTCTCTGTGCTTGTAGATCCCAGCTGCGCTCTCACCTGTCAGCAGGAGGAGGAGATAAATCAGGGTCTTGCTGGGGGAAGCCCAGCGCAGTACAGTTTTGGCCTAAATATTATACAGATATCATGAAGGACCATACAGCTCTGCTCAGCTGTACGGCTTGGTGTGCAGTGGTGGAGGTGAGTCTTTTCTTGTCCATGGAGGTGATAGGGAGGAGTCCTGCTGACTCCTTCAGCAATGCAGGTTTTGGTGTATTGGCTGTGCTTGGTAGAGGTGATTGTTTTGTACAGCTCAGGTGGTGTGCTGAACCTAAACTTACCAATGTGGACAAAAATTACATGGGTTGTGGTGAGTCTGTGCTTTACCTTACAGTGCAGGTAAAGGGCCTTCAGTCAAGGTCTGTGTTCAGGTTCTGGATGGTTGAATAACACTTGAAGGAGAAAATGCCTGTGCTGGATCCCTTGTTCTGAACAAGCCTCACAGTAGCCTTTATCTTTTGTATGTCTGTCTGCAGAGTGAGAGCGATAATTAATGCACAGTGGCTCTCCTGGGTTCTGCCAAAGCCAATACTGGTTTTCCAAAGTCAGCTCAGAAGTACTGAAAGTGCAGTTTTAGGCAGGGTGGTGGGTCAAACATTTCTCCATTTGGCTCTTGCTGCTTTGATTGTCAAGCATCACTTGAAGCTTTTCAGTCAGCATTAAAGTGAGAGCATCAGTCTAAACTGAGGCAGTCCTGGACATCAGATGATTACATATTTCAAAAAATTACCTTAGCTTGACCTTGGATAAGGGGAATGGCCAGCCTCACATTTATATATTTTTAATGCAGCTTTTAATTTTTAACTTCTTTCAAACAGTCTTTTTTCCTTCATAGATCTTTTCTTCCACTGCATTTTGCAAATGCACCAGTCATTTCCTAAGGAGCCGAACTCCAGCCTGCTCCTTAAAATACCCCTGTGAGTCCCAAAAGGGACATTATCCCAGCTTTGCAGTCAGGGAAACCAAAGCCCAAAGAGAGTGAGAGCTTAATTTCAAAAATGCCAGGCAGTTGCGATCCAAGCAATGGAAACCAGGGATATTTTCAGTGGAGTTGAGTCTGTGGCCCCTCCAAGCCAGGTGGAAGACCACAGGCTTTTGGAGAGCTGGAGCTCCTGTCTTGTTCAAGTGCTGCTTGCCAGGAGAACACTCATCTTGAAGAAGCAACGTCAGGGTTTGGTAGAAGGATCTGTGTGTGGGACTGATGTGGGCTGGGTGGTTGGTGCCACATCACCTCCCCAGCAGTGTGGAACAAGGGTGAGAAGGATGCTCAGAGCTTGCCAGCCAGCGGGGCCAGGGAGAGTTGGGTGTTTTAGGAGTGGATGCAGGTTGTTTGACAAGGCTGAGACCACACAGTGGCTGGTGGTTTCACGTGTGTCTCTGGAGCAGAAGGGAATGATGAGATACATACCTCTTACATGCCTCTGCTCTGGCTTGATGTGGTCTCCCTGAGTGAATCAGAACTTTTGCTTTGAAGGCAGAGGAGGGGGAAGGGACTGTCTTTGTTCTCCTTTTGGGAGAGTGCTGGAAATCCTTCAGACCAGAAGACTACACTCTTCATTACCCTCTGGGTTATTTGCCCCATATTGGAAGTATGACTCTGTCATGTGAAGTATTTGATTATTTATACAGTTAATGTTTAACAGAGTTGGAGTATTAGAATTAAACAGGGGACGAGCTTCCAACTTTGCATGGTTAAGGGCTAATAAAACTTCTCTGATCCAGTGTTTTCCTTTCACCAGAGGGGATTTTTTTCATTAGCTTTGGAGTGTTAAAAAGAGGTCTCCTGTATTTGAGGCAGATTGATCTGTTGGCTCCAGACAAAGAGAACGTGCAAAGGTGTCAGCTTAACTATCCAGTTGACGCAGATATAGGAAGCCAAAAATTTCAAGGTGAGTTTAATTGGTATCTTCAGTGGCAGTAGCTGGATCCAGCATCTGCCTTGGATACTGGGTGATATGTGCAGCCCACCCTGGGTGTCGAGGAGCTCGGTGAACAATGGTAGGTGGAGAGTAGCAGAAGGCGGGACTGCCCCATGCTGGCTTTGGCACTTGTGCCAGCCTCCACCATGCTGTTTCATCTGTCTACTTGCTGCAGGACAGCCTGGAGATGTCAGCTGGTGACCCTTCAGTCATCACATCTCCCAGGGGTGTTGAGCTGGGATAGCATTTCCCAAGCATTTGGCTTGAGGATTGCAAAGGTGTAATCAGGGCAGCCCCGTGGCCGCTGTGGTCCAGGGGTCAGTAGGAGAAGGGAACAAGAGTTGGGATTGGCTGAGCGTAACAGAGTCTGCGATGGTCGCAGTGGGTTTGGGTTTCATTTCTTTCTAGTTTAGTTTACTCAGACTTATGGGTCTGGGGGTTTCTCACCCCAACACACTTCATACCCATTGACTGAATTCAGCAATGTCTCTTGGCACAGAGCTCTCAAAGCCGTAGTTCTTAGAGCAGTGTGATTGGAGATGATGAGGATGCTAATGTGAGGTTTCACACCTTCATTAAGGGGAAGGCTGAGGAATAAGGGCTTCATGGCATCCTAGAGGCCCCAGATTGCGACTACCCCAGAGGCATCCTCAGTGCTCCTGCTCTGCACTGCTCGCTTAAAAATCAGGTTGATTTTTTGCAAACCACCAGGACTGAAGGCAACCATGACTGCAGACCTGCCACTTGTATTTTAGGTGTCCTGATTATCTGCTGTGAGTTTTCTTTCCCTTTTATCTCCCACGCACTCCTGTCTGCACAAATGCTCGATATACTGTGGACATAATTTACTTCTCCTTTGGGCTGGTGTACTGATGCAATTGATAACTCTTACTGGGCTGGAAACAGCCATTTTTAATTCTTTCCTTGTGACTGGAGAAACAAGGGGGGATGTATGAAAGCAAGGCTGTTGGAGCGGCTGTTGCATGGGTGGAAAATCCACAGATGATGTTTTGCCTTTGCAAGTGTACATTGTGAGCATGAAGGGAACTCTGCTCCTCGTCATCCTTCCAATCATTTCTCCTCACTGTAGATAACGTAGGAAACTGTACTGAAGAGTTTTGTTCTTCCAGTTCCACCCACGAGCATCACCTGCTTGTTGACTGAATGGAGTGAGACTCTGCTTTCAGCTCTCCTGGGAAGTGTTGGTCTCTCCATCCATGCTGAGTTCATCTCTAGGTTTAATGGAGCAGTTTCTCTAAACAAGGAACTGAATTGATTTTAAAAGATTACACCTCCTCTGCAAGATATCAAGGTCGTGATCTGTGAGAGCAGCCTGTAGACAGATGCACTCATCACTCAGATGCATTTAGCTTTTATTTTAAAACGCCAATTTTTATTTGCGTTTCACCTGCTAGGTCCAAAATTTGGTGCTTCCTCCCCTTAAAAAGGACTGAGCTCTCAACA
Organism: Pachycephala philippinensis; assembly: GCA_013397055.1. Classification (NCBI taxonomy): domain Eukaryota; kingdom Metazoa; phylum Chordata; class Aves; order Passeriformes; genus Pachycephala; species Pachycephala philippinensis. The sequence goes on from VWZT01012513.1 coordinate 161,037, forward strand.
TAACATAGAAGTCTGTGGGGTTTCCATCTCCTGCAATGGAAATGCACAGAGTGGAAACTGGTTCCTGTGGGAAACAGCAAGTGGAAAGTGTAATCTAGCATAGAAGTATTTATTTTTTAAAGACAAGTGGCAACCCCCTGCCCCTCTGCTGCCTTGTGCGCTCCTCGTCTGTTTCAGATTTTAATAAATTTCTTGTTTATCTTGAGGAAGCAAATTAATAAGTAACGGTAGTTGCTCTTCAGAGAGAGAGGCTGCTGAGGGTTGGAATCATTTTAATTTGGTGTGTGTGTTGTGTTGAAGGACTGTTTGCTGTTGAGGTGAATGCATCGGTGTCAGAGCCCGTAGAGGTTGACCATTCCCTGTGCACACAAGTGTTGGGTGTAAAGTTTTGTGCGTAGGTCTCTGAGCAAGGGCTCAGGGACAATTAAATTGGTCTTGCTGGGAACTTTGAGGCTCTCATCTCCTTTAGCTCCGGGTAAATTTGAAACCCAGCACAGCTGGACAGACACATCTTCCCTGTGTATCACTGGGCAATCCTAGTGTTGCTTCTCCAGGTGAGAATCGTCATTCAGTGTGTAGTGCCAGTCAGGTCTCAGCCCTCTGTAGATGCCAGAAACCCACAGCTGCTTCCTTCAGACACCCACCTGAGGTGATGCTGTGTTCAGTTTGGAGGTGACCTCGGCCTAAGTGTCACGCATACCCCCTCAGTGGGAATGTGGAGATGATGGTGGAGTCCGGCTGTGCATCAGGCTGATGTTAACTTCACTGAGCAACTCAAGTTACTCAGAAGCCGTGAGCCATGACAAAAGTGGTTGTATCTGCTTAAAATGTTACAAGCTTTGGAAAGAAAACTGAGTTTAATTTCTGTACATTGGGGGTTTCAAGATCATATTTGCATCTTCTCAAAGTGCCTGTGATAACCAGGCTTCTCATGTGCCTGCACAGACTGAGGCTTTTCCAGTGCAAATGGTGTGATAGTGACTGTTCAATGGCATGTGCTGCAGGTTGGCATCCTGGCAGGAACTTTCAGGAGCCCAGCAGAGGTTGAGGTGGCACCTCCTGTGGGAGAAAATGGCCTCTGTGTTATCTCCTGTCTGTTCCTCAACTGCAAAATCCGAGTGTGAGGGTACGTAATGCCTGACACAGGTGGTGCAGCAAACTGTGGGAGTTGCTGAGCAGGAGGTGGGGTTAGCAGCATCCAGCATCAGGGCAGTATGGAATCTACCTGCACATTTGCAGGTGTCATCTTAGTGAGGGCATCATCAGCCCTGACCACTCTAATTAGAGCAATTTATTTTGCAGTGGAGCACCATATTTAGTCAGTGGCTGTGGTTCCTGGAAAGCCCAAACACGGGAGTTTACCCCAAACCTTGCAGATATTACAGGTTGAGCCCTAGGAGGTTGGCTGGGGGTAAGGCAGGGCTGGAGATTTCCTTCCTGGAGAGACAGCACTGGAGCACAGGCTCCTGCAGACCTGTTCACTTCTTCCCAGCCACTGTTCCCTGGCCCTTGATTTGCTGCCAGACCCCTCTGCCTTGGTTTCCCAGACAGGGGAAGAGGGACTCTGCTCCTGCTCAGCGTGGAGCAGGGACAACAGCAGGGTGCAGGTCCCCAGCTGCACTCTGCCATCTGACCAGGAGAGAGACCAACTCCAAACCAGGACATGTCACCCCCAGTGTGTGGCTGCTCCTCCTTTTCCAGGGGTGCCTATGGACCCACTTTCAAGGATCAGGGGAAGATTTCCCCACAATGCTTTCCCATCTCTTAAGTGGGAGTACTGTGTAATACTTGGGTTATGTGGTAATTAGGGCGACTCCTAAAACCCTTTGCCAAGATTGTGGGTAAAACCACCTTCTCTCAAATTACTGGCTTCCCTTTTCAAAAGGAAGAGAGGAGTCAACTCCTAGTTGCTCATCTGGTTTTGCTTTTTACTTTATTTCTATCCCATTATGCTGAGCTCACTGAGTTTTTGGTTGCTTCCAGTTCCAAATTGAGATATGTGTGCTGATAACCCTTTGGCACGTGCTGTGTCCGCTGCCGGAGAGCAGTGCCTGGCTTGTCTCACAGAGGATGGGGGCTAACCAGGAGCTTCTAGAGGCTGCAGAGGTGGAATTCCACCCCAGTGAGGCTTTCAGGTTGTATTTCAGCCAGCCAGTAGATAGTTACCTGGGATATTGCAGCCCTTTCCCTTTCCCTTTCCCTTTCCCTTTCCCTTTCCCTTTCCCTTTCCCTTTCCCTTTCCCTTTCCCTCTCCCTCCCCCTTTCCCTTTTGTAAGAGAACTTAATTAGTGAAATAGATCTGTGTTTAGAGGAGCTGGAGACTCCATCCACTGCCAAAAGGGCCTCATGGCATACAACGGGAGAAAACCACCACTAAATGTTTCACATCACACTTTTCCCTTTTCTCTTCAATCCTGTATGTTTGGCATTAACTGCACAATATAGGTTTCCTTTTGTTTTAATTGTGTTGAATTCTAGGGAGAAGGAAAGGATCGTTCCTTTGTTTTTCTTTCTACTGCAGCCCCAGCCATCCCGATGACAGATCTTGTCATTACACGGTGTCATTTTAGATGTTTGCACTGCATCAAAAGCAAACGGAGGAGCCTGCAGTCTAGGCTGTGGGTTGAATAACAATGTTTTTCCAGGGGAAAAAAAAAAAAAATCTGTGAAGTTTTTAATGAGAAACATGAGTTTCGCAGAGGCAGCCTGTACACTGCTCCCAAGCCAGCAGAGCGATGGCTCCCATCTCCCTGGGTATCAGCTTTTGTGGCCCTTTGTGTTTCTGAAGGCTGTGAAGCTGTGGAGTCGTCTTGAACTTGAAAAGCAGGAGGGCTCGTGTTTTCCTATGCATGGTGGATCTTCCGGGATGACTTTCCAGTTGCATGCTCCTTGCTAAAGCAGAGGTTGGTGATGTGCAGCTGGGAGATGCTGGGGACAATGTGTGTCCGGAAGGAGAAAGGGGAGTACTGAGGGGCTTAAAATCATTGCACGGGAATCTGCTTCTCCTGAAATGCCTGCATGCTAAAGATGGTGAAAACTGCTGATGCAGGAGAGCAGAGCATCTTTGTCAGGCATCTGTCTCCCAACCACATTCCTTTCAAGCGAGGAGGGCTGCTGGGATAGTCTCTGCTCTGCAGACCTCCTGCTGCCTTCCTGACTTCTCAGAAAGGTCATATGAAGACTAATGTGATCAAAAGGTTTTTAAAGTGTTATTTAAAGCATGTTGACTGTTCTGCAGAGGGCTTTGGTCATGCAGAATTGGGAATTTGACTGCTCGTCAGCCATGAACCAGAACTTCGCTGTGGGGTCTCACCAGAGAGGACATACTGGCAGCTGAGGACTTTTATGTGGTTGCCTTGCTTGGGTTGGTCTTACCCCTCTTTGATTTTCCTTAAAGTGCATGGACACACTGCTTTGCTGTTGCCGTCTGAAGTGTGTTGAGATTTGTGTGTGGTGGTGTTTGTACCAGGGAACCATTTGTGGGGCTTGGGGAAATGGCCGTGCCCAGGAAATGGCAGTGAGTCTGGCTGCTCAGGCATAGCCTCTGGGCTCCATGGAGCTGACTCTGGAGCTGTCTGCGTAGTGTTGGATGTGATGCATAATTTGGTGGAACTGAGGATACCCAAAAAACATCTGGTCCACGTGAAGGAGGCGTAAAACATCCACCAGCAGGTTGAGTTGGGCTTGGGAACTGCCACAGCACGTGTGGATGCTCTCTAAGGGCTCTCCACTGTCGGAGTTGGTGCTTCTCAAATACTCTCAACACACTTTACTTGCACGATGGATAAAAGCCATGCCACCCTCTAGATGTTACACCTTGTGATGCAAAGTCCTCCAGCCTCTTGCTGGATGGTTCCTCTTGCTTTGCAACTTACGGGTTGAAAGAAAGCTGGAAAAACATTTTTTTCCACACAAAATCAAGGTCTGTGCCTTTCCTTCACCTCAATTTTTGCTGAATGTTGAAATACAGCAGTCAGTCTTCCCAAACCTGACACCACGCTTCACCTCCTCTTCTGGGATGGCTCTGGTCAGGGCTGTGACCATGGGCTGAAGACCAGCCCAGCCACTGGTGTGCTAGCAGGTATTTGGATAACTCCCCATCCTGGAATTGAGGTCCCTTTCTTCAGAAGTATACTCGCAGAGTTTCCAAAAATTATTCTGGAATAAAATGTCAACAAAGGAGGCTGATCTGGAATAGCAATTGCTGAATAATTTATTCTGCAATGAGTAGATAATTTCCCTATATGGAGCAGGCCAAATAAGCTCCAAAATTTAAGCTTTATTGGTTTGGGGGCCAGAGAGGGGAGGAAACCGCTAAGTTTTTGTGAAGTTACTGAAGTGAGCTAAGCTGTTTAAGTATAATAATATTTCTACAATATAAAGTGTGTGTCTGTGGTCTCCTTAGTGAAATTCAATATATATATATGTAAAAGGAAAGAAAAAAAAGGTGGGTTTATTCTAAATAAGGGCTGTAAAAGTCAGCAGGAGAGGGGAGTCATTCTGGTGCCTTCTCCTGGGGTCTGTGCCCAGCTCCTGAATGGGGGTTGGAGGGCAGAAACAGCAAAATGGTGTCACCTTAGAGTTTTTTCCACTTTGGAGAAGCAATTTCAATGCAGAGCCCTTTTCTGTGCTTAAAAGTGAGGTTCTTGGAAGGAAGTTAATTGACCTTTTCAGCAAATTTGTTACCAAGACCATTACCACAAATGCTGTTGAAATGCTTTGTAAATACAATGTTCGTTTAACAACACTGCCAGTGACTTAGAAAGTCAGACTTTATACTCTCTTAAAAATGAAAGAGCTATTCTTAGTGGAAAAAGTGTCTTTTTGGGGAAGAATTTGGAGCAGATTTTCGTATTGAATCTAGGCTGCCTCATTCCCTCGGAAGGCATCTGAGGGCCAGGAAAATCATAACTAATAACTTCCCTATAAATTGTAGAGCTGCTATTTTAAGGTCTGGTGTCTCAGGGAGGATCGGGGTGGTGTCCTGCTTCCCTCCATTGCTGTGTGATGCCCTGGTTTGATTCTGGTCTGTGTTAAGCTCGTCCTGCCCTGTGCAAAACCAAAATGTGGGAAGAAAACAAGTCAGGAGGTTCTCAGGCTTGGTTTTGCTTTTGTTTTTTAATATTGGTAAATTGAGTTTGTGTTTTGATTTGAAGATGGCCCACTCCTGAGGCAGCTTTAAATGGTAAAATATGCATTGAATGCAATTTATCTTTGCATATTTGGAGACAAAATCCAAAGCTGCTCCCCAGCCTCAGGCTAAGTCCTGGAAAAGCTGCCAATTCAGGAGGGAGGTTATGTCTTGGAAAAGCAGGTCAGCAAGGTGAGCAGATACCTCGACAGAAAAGGATGTCCATGGCTCTGGATCAACTCCTTCCACAAGCAGAGGGCACTCAGGAAGGAGCCCTTAAGCCAGGAGCAACAGGTTAAGGGCTCTGGCATAAGAGGTACTTTGCTTTAAGGGTTGGGATTATGTTTTTGTGGAGCTAAGAGCTCTGTGAGTCACCACATAAAAAAGGCGATGAAGGGAAGAGCACTGCTCCGCTTGCTTTTGACTGTGATGAAGTTCAGTGATCCCATCATGGTGACACTTGCATGAAGGGATAAGAGGCAGTTCCTAATTAAAACCCTTTTATGTGCTAGAAGCCAGCTTCTCAGCTGTTGGAAATCTGGGTGGCTTCATTGAAGTCAGGAGATGACCCCAGCTGAGCCTCGTGTGTGAGTTTTGGCATCTCCCATCAGTTTCCTTGAGGCAGCTGAGGTGGTGACAGCACGGGGCTGGGTTTGCTTTGTGGCAGCCTCAACTGATGGCACGCACGAGCCCGGAAGCTCTGGCAAAAGCAAATTTCCTCCCTGTGGATATTTTCTTTCATGCTTGAAAACAACCCTGCATCTGTTGAACAAACACCTGAGCTGTAACAAGGAACCGTGTTGCTTTTTGTTCGGATATAGCCACTTGCGAGCACAGGGAGAAGAGGGTTGGATGCTTTGGGGATGGTCACGGAAATGTGTTGCTTTTTCTCCCTTGACCGTAGGGATGCTGCATTCACTGCTTCTACTAAAAAATGTACTGCACATCTTCATCTTTCTCACATTTCTGATTGTTTTAAGAAAAGTCTTTCTATTCAAGATGGCTATAAGTTATACTGCAGCAGTAAAGAGCAGAGACGTGACGGCATTTTACCACTACTTACTGCATGGGCAGCACGTGTTAGCCAAGATGCGGTGAACTCATCCCGTCTTCAAGCCCTTTTTGTTGCTTCAGAACCATCATTTGGGTTGGTTTGAGTTGGATCTGACCTGCTAGCAGAGGAATTCAGCTTGCAAGGCTATACCTTAGCAGAGGAAATCAGTCCGAGCTTTAAAACTGGTTGTATTTTTTTCTTTTTTGCCCAAACTGTATGTCTTCAGAGCAAGGGTTGCACATCTGGGTGGATTAAAAACCCATTTGCAGGCAGGTGTTGGAAGATTGTGGAAGGTGATGCTGGAAAGGGTGGTCTTGGCTTTGGGGCTGGCAACAAAGACCCAAAAAGCCTGGTTCTTAAGAATTGGATGGGCAACAAAGAGCACTCCAGGCTGGGGAGAAAATGGAGAACATTTTGGAATATTTTTGGGTAAAGTCACAGATTGGGACTAGTTGTCTGGAGCATGGCCTTGGGCCAGCCAACCCCCTGAGCTGGGTAGGGGGAGGGGAAAAACCTCCATTTCAGGCTCCTAGATAAACAAACACCAGAAATCTCGTAAGGGTAATAATGGAAATCACTGGGAAATTGAGTTAATACAAGGGCATCTGTGTAAGTGAATGCTCAGGACAGGGAAACGGCTTTGTCCTTTAACTCTAGTAATGCTGGAGCAGATGGGAAGCGCGGTGTGCTTCACGCATTAGCTGGCTCGGATAAAGAGCAAGGCAGAGGCCGGTCCTCTTGGCTGATTAGAGGTTAACAGGGATAGAAACCAGCGGATTGACTCTTCATTTGCAGGAGGTGTTGTGGGATCAGAGCAGATGGCAGAGAGAGCGTCCCTCCAGCTTACTCAGCTGCTCAGAGGAGCTTACAGCTCCCTCCAGCACAAACAGCCCCATTGCATCTCCTCTGTTTACAGCTGCAGCTCTTGCTTCTTCCCTGGCCTACCCGGAGAGGTGATAGAAGAGTATTTCTCCTAAACCTGTGGTAGTTGGTGCCTGAGGTCGTAGGTATGTGTGGGGGCCCTTGCAGACACGGTGCATACTCTCCAACTCATCCATATCCCTTTGTTTCGGCTCCTCCTGTGGCAGCTCGGCTGCTTGCATGGCTCCTTCCTGGGGTGATATTAATGGTCTTTGTTAGCTCTGTGAAAGTAGAGGTGCTTTTCCAGGATGGTAATGACTAGGCAAGGACAGGAGCATGGTGGGGACAGGGAGGAGGGCTGCAGGGGGAAATCCTTTAGCACCAGGAGCGCGGCTGCATTCTGCTGGGGCAGCATCCTCCTGGCCAGCCGTCGCCTGCCTCCTTCATCCTTGCCAAGGTCTGTCTCAACAGGAGCACCTTTGCCTGTGGTGACAAAACAGAATAGCTTTGGGGAGGAGGGAGGATGGAAACTCATAGCAGCTCTGCTCATTGACTCACTGGAAGCCTGGATTCCCTATTTTGCAAGGGAGAAATGGCAATTGATTCAGCCTTACCCTCTCTCTTTTTGTCTGCCAGTGCTCTGAAAAGGCACATTTTATCTGTGTGTGACAACACCTGCCTAGGGTGCCTCTCATTGAGCCGCTGAATCAAAAGAGCAACAAGAAAAGTGGGTTTAATTGCACACATCTTCAGCAGAGTCTTTCTTGCACTGGCAGCACAAAAGGCCAGCCCTGCGCTGGTTGAATGGAGCCCGGGAGGGCTGGGGCACGCCGTACTCTCGTTACTATCGGAGGCAGATGATTCACTTTGCTGGAGCATTGTCATGTGCAAATGAGTTCATGAGCCCATCTCCTTTCCAACTGCAAGGTCAGGGATTGAGCAATTGTCAGCATCAGCCGGCTGGAGGAATTGATCTAGAAGCCGGAAAGCTTTGGGAGATTTTACTAACCTCCGCTTCCCACTGCCTGAGTACACCGACACCTTCCTCCCGTGGGTGTTGTCTACATTACAAATATTGACCGATTTTAAGTTCATGTTTAGAAAGCTGCTGTTTCGAGGCATGGAAATGTGACTGAGAATGGCTTATAAATAACACTCGGTGCGGCAATTATTATTCATTGCTAGTTATGGCTTTCACACAGTGGAAAAACAAATGGTTTTTCCACTAGGAGCTGGAGCTGCAGTCCATTTAATCACTAAAGAGCTTGGAATCACTTTAGTTTAAAATAACTTTCCGCTGTGGTTTGGAAATTTAAAAAAATATATTTGGGTCATGTTAACCTAGTGTATACAACTTGCACTGAGAATTTCAGTTTACCTCGTCTACATCTGCTGAGCCCCGTAAATATCCATGTATTCGTTCCCGTTTGGTTTCGCAGAGCTCCTGCCTGCCCGAAGATAGAGCTCCCCAAACACAGATTTGGAGTGGGGTTAGTCTGGCTAGAGGTGGAGAATCCTGGGAGCTGAGCACAGAGTACAAAAGCAGTGAGCAGCCAAGCTGCTGTCTGCCTCAGCCGCTCCTCTCTGGCTATGATGCAAGGGGATGTGGCTGGTGCCTTCAGGAAGCTGCGTGGATGCACTTTCCACCACGTTGCTCCTAACAGAGGCTGCCCAAAATATCAGCCTCGGGTGCTAGGAGGTTACTTGAGGTTTTGACAGCCAGGTGTGGGTGTGAGTTCTTTATGTATAGTATCCAGCCACATCCCACTAGTAGTCCATGCTCAGAGCATGGATGTGGTGCACGTTTCCCTCTGCTGAGCCATTCCTTGCCCCGTTTCAAGGTTTCCACAAAGACAGGGAAAAGCCTGTGGAGGAGGCAGAAGAACCACAGTGCCGTGAAGAAATGCTCCCCACGTTACCTGTGTGTTCCTGACCCCCATCCTCTTGCACAGCAATGCCAGTGCAGCATCCTCAGGGTTAGGACCTGCAGATGGCCCCTGCTCTGTGGTGCTTTCCACCCCTGCAGGACCGTGCCAACACTCTGGGAAAGGCAAGCGACTGCCACGCCTGGGAAGAAAGAGCTAATTTTTTCCGAATGGCACAACTTAGAGAATGACAACTGTGACTTCTGTCTGGGCTGCAGTGTGAAATCTGAGGGATGACTGTGAGCAGCAACTGCCAGAGGGAGCAGGGCTGAGCACTCGGGTTCCCAGATAGTGTGGTAGCTGTGGAGTCCTCCTCTCTCTTGCAGGTGTTGGTGCCACAGTTATGAGAAGGGAGTGGGCTGTGCCTGGGTTTTGCTTGTTTCTGGGGTTTAAATTTCCATTTGGGGGTCTGCCTGTTTCCAGACTCCAGGTATTTCAATGTAACCAGCCTAAACGCTGGCTTTACCTTCAGTGATTTGCTGGAGGACACAAGACGAGGGGTCTTTGCAGCTGGCCTCATGGTGGGTTTGAGCTGCAGGACAGGCTAGTGGTTTCTCCTGCATGTGGATATCTGGGTTAAAGATGTCCAGTTGAAAGACACGCTGCTCTTACAGATCTGGAAGAGTTTACACAACTCCTTTTGGTCGAGTAAGCTTAGAGATCAAAGAATTCTCCATCTTGGTTAAAGATGCTTCTGTTGAGGCATTAATGCAGTTGTCCTCATAGCAAAGTCTCCTGCACTTGGGCCCCTGCTAAAGGCTTGATCCTTCATAACTGTTTGAGAGCCCAGGATTTTTTTTTTTTTTTTNCCATCCTCCTCCCAGCCTGCAGGGTTTATCAGCTCCAAAGAGGAGAGGGCTGTGCGGCTGACAAGTTTGTAAGTCTCACCAGTGTGGAGCTCACAAACTGCTGGAGAACAATTCTAAGGTCTGTTTTAATTTAAATCAGAGGTGCAGTGTCCTGCAGCAGTAATACAAGGAAGGTCCTCGCTCCAGTGTTTTGTCCCCATTTGATGGGTTGGATGGCTGGGATTAGAAAGAGATGAGCTCATCGTGCCCTGTGTGCCCGTGAACATTCATGGCACCTTTCTGTGCTCTTTCTGGGGCAGTTATGAACACTCAGCTCCTTTTGCAACCTCGATCAAAGAGACATCCACTGGGAAGATTCTGTGGTAAAAGTAGGAGAGGGTGTTCTGGGGCAGGGAGAAGGCGACGTTGTTCTTGGGACAAAGCTGGACTCCGGAGGGGCGTAATGAGTTGGTAGTTACAAAGATGGTATTTAATTATTTCTTTTCCATAGTTTTCAAGCCTTGGCACTGTCACTTTGCTGGCAGCAAATCAAACAGCAAGTTAGCTTACGTTAAGAACAGAAGATGAAGTCCTAGATAAGCACTGGGCTGTAGGAATGTCTTAAATTGAAATGTACGGGGAGGACACAGAGGAGAGTATGTCTTTGCTCTCAGTGCTATCCAGACCCTGTGTCAGTGATCAGAGCTGTGTTTCTCTCTACTGGAGTGCTGGTATCACTGCTCCTAGGATGCTTCTTTCTTCTAGGATGCAGGATGAACCGAGAGGAGGATACAGTGACAGCTGTACTTTTCCAGGGTTACCCATAGCTTTTCAGTGATAGCATCAGGGGTTTTTGTGGAGCAGGAGCATGTGCTTCAGTGGGTGATGAAGTAACTACACCAAAACCTATCTTTTAGCCACCACTCTTCTCTGGGACAGTGATACCCATCTCTGCTGAGCTGGTGTGCTCAGCAGCCATGGGTGCTGTGGTGCAGACCTGGCTGCAGTCTGACCTCACATTAATGTAAATATTCACAAATAATGCCTCTATTCCTGCCAGCTCCTCTCTCTCCCCCCACCCCACCATGTTTAATTTCTGACTCAGCTTTTGATAAATGTTTTGTAAAGTTCCTAGTTTATCTTAAATAGACCTGATGTCACCACAGCTAAAACCTAAACCAACACTTGAGTTGGGGCTCGAGTGCCAGATGAACTTGGCAGTTGTTGACATACTGAATGGTCCCGTTCAATGTGCAGACCAGCTCTGAGTTGTGAAGACCAGCTCTTGCAGCAGATGGGAGAGCAGAGTTTTTGGGATGCCTGAGAATAGCCTGAGAAGTATCTGGACAAATTTTCTCTCTTGGGAGGCTGGATCAGACCACAGTTGATATATATTTTAAGACTTATACCTGTCTGAAACAGGTCATTTGGTTAAATGAGTTCCTCCAGCCTTACACCAGTTAGCCCCAAGTGGGGTCTGGCCCACGGTCCTGTTAAAGTAAGCATTTCAAGGCAGTGTTTATGGCCAGTAATTTGTCCTAGAGTGTTTTATATATGTGTGTGTGTGCCTGCAGGCATACATACGAGGATATACATACATACTTGCTCAGGAACGCGGTTTCCAATCCTTTTAACTTGTTCAAAAAGTAAACTAGGGAGAAACTGGCAGTGAGTCGGAGCCGCCTGCCAAGCATTGCAAACCAGAGAAGTGGTAAAACATAAACACTTTGGAGTTTATCCTCGGGATTTATATAGTTTGGCTGCCGGGGGACGGGCTTGTGTGGAGGGGGAGGCTCATCAGCCCCTGGCTGTGCTGCTCCCATGGTGCTGAGCCCAGCACCTCTGCAGCCATGCTCCTGCTCCCGGCAGCCTGTGAGCAACAGGGAAGTGCAGGGCTGGCCATCCCTCCCTTCCTGCTCTGCTGGCCACATGGGATGGCTTTTGGGTGATGGCAGCAGAACAGGTCTGCTTTTCCCCCGCCCCGGCACTAAAGTAAAAGCAGACCTCCTTGACGCTTAATCAGATTTGAATGTGGTTTTTGGCGTGGCTTTAAAGAGACTGGCAGTGAATAGCTGGTTTTGATGCCATTTATTAAAAACCTCTGGTAGAATTTGTCTCCGAAAGCCTTTGTAAGAGCTGGCAAACGCACAAGGGTTTGATACAGTTAATGTATTTTAATCTTCACCGCCCCACTCCTTCTCCTTTTCTGTCGCTAATTGTAGGGCTCTCAGCTGTCTTCTGCCTTCTCCGGGGGGATGGCAGGCTCTGCAGGGACCTGTACATACACAGGCTTAATAAGGTTGCAGTGGCATGGAGAAAAGTGAGCATCCTCCTCAGGGAAGAGGGCTGGGATGGGCGGTGTGGGGTGCCAGGTCCCACACCATGTTCTGACGTGGGGACACCGGATGGCCCTGGCCATGTTAATTAACCTCCTGGTGCAGCGTCACTCTCCTTGGAGGAACAAGGCAGATGAGTGTGGGAAACAAAAATACGCATTTTCCAGGTTGCTGAGCAAGTGCAAAGTGTTGGTGTTGGATCCACTCAGCAGCTGGATTGTGAGAAGGACTCCCTGAGGCTCCCATTCAGAGTGAGGTTGATAGGCATCCATCAGTCAGTCTTATCTCACTGACTTTGTCCCTCACTTGCTTGGTACATCCACCTTTCTTTGGACCCACAGGACTTTCTGAGCCTATTTCATGTTCTTCACCCACGTTTGGGACTTTTTGGGGCTTTTTTTCATGCTTTGTGAAATGCACTGCACCCCCTTTCTGCATGGTGGGGACTGTCAGGGGGACCATAACATTGGTGTGAGCAATTTGTGGAACTCGGGGAACAGTTTTTCCGCAGCCATGGTTTGGACTGTGCATTGCTTCTGTCCCTGCTCCTTGTTTCCGCTGTGTGGAAGAGCTCAGAGCTGTGACCATGCCCTGGAGCACTCTACCTGGTTGAGAGACCAAGGTTGGAATTGCTTTGCATTTAGTTTGTGGTTTTTTGTCTGCCTCATCAAAGAAAAGCAAACGTGGCCTTTTTCTACCAGCCCTCACTCATGTGAGTTGCAAATTCAGCGAGAGGGAGGCGTGGATGGAAATGACTCCCAGGAGAGAAACAGTCTGAGATACTTAAACAAATGGGAACCGAGCAGCTTTGCACTTCCCCTGGGGGTTTGGCTGTTAAATAAACTCGCCGATGAGTCTGGCTGTGTGTGTGTGTTGGTGCAGAAGTGTGTTTGTATACATGGGCTGGGTGTTGCTGGGTGTAAGCCACGGAGATGGGCTGTGCTGGGTGCTGCACTCCTTGGTAAATGAGAGAGGTGCACAAGCAGCCTTGGCTGGCCTTCCCTCCTTCCAGAGCTGGCATGGGTGGTTGTGGTCAGAGGGAAGCTAACCTGACCTTTCCCTCTTCTTCTTTCCCTCTCCAGGGTTCCACCTCAGCGGAACAGTAACGGAGCCAGCGACTGCGACAGAGCCAGAGATGACCTACAAGGTGGCCATCAGCTTCGACCGCTGCAAAATCACCTCAGTGACGTGCGGCTGTGGGAACAAGGACATTTTTTACTGCGCTCACGTCGTGGCGCTTTCACTGTACAGGATCCGCAAGCCAGACCAGGTCAAACTCCGTCTTCCCATCTCAGAGACCCTTTTCCAGATGAACAGGGACCAGCTCCAGAAGTTTGTTCAGTATTTGATCACAGCGCACCACACCGAGGTGCTGCCCACCGCCCAGAAGTTGGCTGATGAGATCCTGTCATCCAATTCCGAGATCAACCAAGTGCACGGTAATTCCTCCCTCCTCCCTGGGTGACCCTGACTCTGTGTTTGGGCTGGGGTGGTGGTTTTGGTGCCCATGGTGATGTCCTTCATTTTGTACTTGTCTATTGCTGCACAGAGAGAGCTGGCAGTGTCACACTGACATTAATGCATGGGTGTTGGGACCACATGGCTGGGGTGTCCCTATCCTGCCCTCTGCTCGTTATGTGTGTATATGTCAAACACTGGCTTCTACAGGCAGGAAGAGGCGGAGCTGACAGGCTGGCATTGCACCATACACAGCTTAGAATAGAATGGAGAAGCCAAGGATGTGGTGCTGGGTCCCTGTGGAGCAGGAAGTGCAGTGGGGATGTGGCTCCTCCAGCACGTGGGGACACGGTGTCCGCCCCAGCCCTGCGCTAAGTCAGATGCGGCTGAGCCGGCGGGAGATAAAGCTTTAATCTCCATGGGCGTTAATTTGCCCATAATAAATGAGCGCCACTGTTCTGACCTACCGCATAAAGGCAGCGGAGATGTGTCCTGGGGCTTTGTGCTTGGAAGATGTGTTTGACTTCCTCCCCTGGAAATCTGGGGGACAGTGCCCAGCCCAGCCCTGCTCCACTGGCCCAGGATGTGGCCCAGGATGTGGCCCAGGCTCCTGGGGATCTCCCGCTGTGTCTTTTCAAGGAGCCCAGGAGCTGAGGTTGCCCAGGGTCTGCAACAATGAGCTGCTCCCCACTGTGCCAGTCCCACCAGCTGTAGAGCAGAGATAATAAACACTTATCTGCCCCGGAAGGGCGTTGCAGGGATTAACACGTGCCTGTTAAGTGCTCCAAAGATGAAAAGCCCCATATGCAGCCTAAAATACCATCTGAACTAGTTGAATCCACATGTAGAGAAGTAAGGCCAGAGGTTCACCGTCACCATAGGGGTGATGGCAGCTCTGATCTTAGATGTGTTCATCTCTCTCTATCTGGTTGTTCCTGCTCCTGCCTTGGGAGAGGCCTTTGTCTCCTCTGCTGGGCCACATCTGCCGCTTGGGTGGTTGTGCTCTAAGTAACTGGCTTTTGCGGGGGGGCTCTCAGTTTTTGGCATTACAAAAGAATGAGGAGCTTTGATGCTTCAAGGATATGGTGAGGGCTATTCCCTCTCTGAGCTGATCTACTGAAGCTGATGCTGGGCAAGATCCCTTCTTGGCCATTGTTTGAGTCTGCTTTCTCCTAAGCAGATTGAAGTAAAGCTTTTAAGGCTCTGAATATTTATTGCTCTAGAGTCAGCAAAAGGCTGGTGATTGAGAGTCTTACAAAGATACAGATGTTGGCTCCAGTTCAATATCTGCTTCTTGTTTTTACAAGTGGTTTTAAAAAAAAACAAAGCAAAAATTCTCACTCCCTTCAGACTTGTGCAAATTCACATACTTCAGTGCGTGATTTTGAACCAACAGAGACGTGTTGGTCACCCCACTGAGGGTGGCACCTATCTGACACCCCTGTGGCTGCCTGGCTGGTCACAAGTGAGTAAACACCTCTGGAAGAAGGAGAGCAGCCTTGTCTCACCCTGGGGGAGGATGCAGATCAGCCTTCATGTGATTACATGATCTTAAGGTGATCTATAACTCATAAATGTTGCATCTTGTGAAAAGGAAGGCTCCGAAACCTTCAAGTTCACATTCAAGTTCATAGCGATGCTGTCTAGGGCTTCGATTCTTGATCCTGGAGGGCATTGCAAGTTTTGGCCTCCTGGTCCTGCCAGCAGCACAGCCACAGTGCAACCAACTACACTGCAGAGCTACTTGACCCCAGGGTGAGAAAGGGCTGCAGCCATGGGAGTCTGCTTGTGGGAGAGGAATTCCAGGGTCTCCATGTGAAGCGGGTCCAAATTTGTCCATCTTGCCCTTCCTAGCTGTGGTTCATGCATTCATAGTGGGTCATTGATCCTGGGATTTGTAATTCTTCAAGCTGTGCTTTACATGGAGCTTTATGTGCATTTCTTGAGCATGTTTAGTTCAGACACTTGGAGTCACACCTTCGTTCACCTTGGGGTTGGGGCCAAGATGGCTTTTGGCAGTCCAGCCTCTGCAACCTGAACAGTAACCCAGTGTGTGCATTGGACACTTGAGGTTATTACACCTTGGAGCAAGAACGGTCTCTCCAGAAATCCTTCTTTTTTCCCTGCCCCTTCTTCTTTTGAGGAGAGGTCTGTTGAGCTTCCTGTCAGCATTAGGTCTTCCTCACCTGCCTCTGGTCACCCAAAGGGTTCCTCTTTCCATGTTTATATGGTGAGCATGTAGGATTGAGGAACTGATTCTGCAGCAGGCTGTCTGGGGAATGCCCCTTGTGCAAGGGGGTTGTCTGGTTTTGTAAAATAAGGCTTCAGGGATGCTCCTTCTCCTCCTCCAGAGCCTGAACGGCAGAGAAAATTACTGGCCATTGTCTGGCGCTCTCAGCTCCGGGCATTGGAGCTTTGTTCCTTGCAGGAGTCTGTAGCCGCGGGCTGTGCACCGTGTGCCGATCCTCCCGGCTGTCTTCCTAGAAGGAAATGCAAACTATCCAGTAATGATGGAGTCTTGGAGCGCAGCCAAGGCACGCGCGTGTTCCCGAAGGATTCAGTCCAAGCAGAGCCTAGGTGTGCCTGCCGCTCTGCTCCCCACTTGACCTCCGCCTGCTGAAGTGGGTCATGTTTCTGCTCCCGTGGCTTGGCTGCAAAGGGCAGTGTGTGCCAGCGAGAGCATCCCGCATGTCTGGCACCTCCACGCTTGGCGTCTGGAGTGGCAGCTGGAGGGAGGAGACTAGGGTGGGTTTCTGTGCTCCTCCCCAAGGGGACAAAGCCAGCAGTGTGGCTGCCTGGCACAGAGCAAGGCTGCAAGGATGTCATTGCGCCAGCAAAAGTGACTCGTGGCTGCTTGGTCTTTCCTGGTGGGGTGGATGCTGAGGGCAGCCAGAAGCTGCAGCTGGAGAGCTTGGATCCAACAGCCGGAACTCCAAGGGAGTAAGGATCATCTGTTGTTGGACACCTTGGCACCCTATTCCCTCTGATCTTCTGAGAGCACCAGCCCAGGGCTTGCCATGGTGCCAGCCTGGCTTGGGGAAGATGCAAGCTGAGAAGGTTGCTCAGAGCTCCCAGGCGTGGTGGAACATGCTGGGGTTAGGTGGGATTGGTGCAGCTTTGATGCTGGGGGGATCCATGAAACCTGAGAAGAATGTCTTCCTGAGGTGTGGGTGAGGAACACAGTGTGATTGCTTTGGTGCAGTAGGGTACTACAGAGAGGGCCAGGAGGTATTGGAGAGGTCAAGGCTGAGAAAAAGCTGGAATGAGAATGGGAGCTGGAGTGGATAGGCAGAGAGGGAGATTTGGGGCAAAAGTGAGTAATGTGAAGGCAGAGGAACTCAGAGGCACCAATGAGTCCTGACAGCAGTGCTGGGTTTCCTGCTCTCATAGTGTGGATCCAACACCCATCCGCAGCCAGTGCACAGGATCCAAGCCATCCAGCAGACTTGGGAGGCAGCATTCATCTCCTGGTATTTTGGTTCATGCTTGTAGGGAATGATTCAAATTTATTTTAAGAGTAGGACTGGATCAGTGTGGGGTGTACAGAAGGAAGGCTGTGTCTCAGATACATTCTTTGAGCTTGGTTGGGATATATAGGCTTTGGAAGCAAATTCTCCCTGGAGGCAAAAACAGTCTATGGCCAAGGAGAGGAGGGTGATGGAAACCACAGCAGGACCAGACAAAGTGGTCATTAAAATCTGTAATTAGAAGCTTAAAGATGGGACAGTGCCTGTGGGCCCAGAAGATTTGGGGCTTAGAGGTTTCCTTCATGCATCATGGATGAATTCTCCCCGTTCCATGCATAAGGAGCTGGAGATTTTGGCAGACCGAGTGTTTGCAGCTCTGTAACTCACCCAGCTTGAGCAGCATGTGGATATGGCAGAGGGTGCTGCTGCCCTCAGTCCAGGAGTTGTGGCTGGGGTGGTCTGTCTGGCCCACAGAAAGGCCAGTGGATGACACTGTGTTTGTGGTGCTCAGCTGGTGCCATCGAAGGGCTGGGGATGCTCTTCTCAACCAGAAGTGGGAAAAGCCACAAAACGTCTGCTGTCGCACAGTGCAGGGGCAGCTCCCTCTGAGGACAAGCCATGTGAATCACCAAGGGGCCTCAGTGGTCCTGCAGGGTCTCAGGAGCTTCCTTGGAGAGAGGACTTTTGGAAAACTCTTTAAAGGCAACGGTTCCTCAGGCTTTGGCATGGGAAAAGCAGATCTGCTTGTGCAAAAGCCGTAAGAAGCCTGCTGCCTCATCCATCCCCTTTTGTCCCACATGAATTCTTGACCACCTTGAGCTTTCCTTCAACTTCTGGGCTAATACTGTCCTTAACCCACTGTCCCATCCTGCTGCTTGTGCACAGCAAGTCGGCTGCCAGGTCAGTGTGCAGGAAGTCCCTGCCTGTCCTGTCGCACCGAGCCAGGGCTGATGTTTGAGGAGTCCTCGGGCGCTCTTTGACTTTCAGGTCATCCCGAGACAGCGTCTGGAGGGCAGCACCAGTAAATCTATTTGAAATTCTGCCTTCCCGCAGGGGAGGAGGAGAAGGTCAGATCTCCAGGGCATTCGTGTTCCTGTTTGCTGAGCTGATGTGGCTTTAAGGGAAAAAGCCACACCTGAGTGCTGGAGAGAAAGGCAGCTCTTCCCTTGTCTTGCAGAGCGACTGAGGTTGCCAAATGACTCCAGAGCACATGAGTGGTGCTTGACAAGCAGCTTCCAAAGTGAGCTGCCCCAGATGCTGGTACCAGCTGGACCACATTGCTCCTGTCCACTGTGCTGGGAGCCAGTCTGGATTCACTTGCCCCGTTGCTGTCAGGTGTATGTGAATCTTCAGGCTGCCCTGGCAGCTCCCTCTGACTCGCCTCCACTTGAAAACGAACCGGGAGTCTTGGCGGAGCTGGATTCCTTGCTTTGCTGCTATTTTTAATCCCTTGTTAGAGTTCATTTCCTTTCTGGTGCCTGGTTATTTTCTCTTCGAGGTTTTCTGCCGTTTGCTTATTTGTCCACGTCCTCCCCACCCCCCGGCCTGAGCTGATCCTTCACGTCTGTTTTCTCTCTGGACGCCGGAGAGGAGCCTGGAGGCATTCAGCAACACCACCATGTGCAGTCATGAGATGGCCCTTGTGAATGGCCACCACGACGGCCAGCCCTGCTCCAGGCACCACTGACCCCGGGGCTGGCACGGCCAGGCCCCAAACCACCGACGGGTGCTGGGCACAGTCGGGTGAAATGACCACAAGGGACATGCCGGAGCAGCCGCCTTTATCCTTGGGTGGCTTTTAGCATCAATTTATCAGTTCCAGGTACCGGTTAAAAATAATAATCATCCCTTTTTCTTTTTATCACCTGCTTCAGGTCAGATGCTCTGGGAGTGCTTTCCACACTACTCAGCTGATGTATCTCCCCTTCTGGGGTTCAGGAGCTTGGATTTGGGATGTGCCAATGCCTTGGCATCACCCACAAGGTCCTACTGTCTCCTCAGCTCTGGAAACCTGCAGCTTTCCAGTCCAGGAGCCCCTTTTGTTTTCTTCATGTTGGGCAGCTAATTTCTGAGCAAAGAGTTGAATTTTCCATGCCTGACTTCACTCTGTTTTCTAATTTGTAGGTTTTTCCAGTCTTTATTTCTCGGTATTTGTATTTGCCAAGTCTCACTTGGCTGTCAAACAGTTAAACCCCCGAGCTCCCAATGAGGGGGGAGCCCAGCTCGGGGGTGTGATGGATTGCATTTTTATCTCAGTTTCTACAGCCAGTGTAAACGGGCTGGTGAAACACTCTTTCCACTCAAGATGTGCAATAGTGTTTCCTTAAACCTGAATCCGGCAGGACCAAGATCCAGCACATCTGAAACAGGGCTCTTTGGAGCACGAATGCTGCTATATGAGAAATGTGTTATGCAGGCGCCGGGCTGTTTTACATGCCGTTCCCAGCTCCTTTGGAGCTGAGACATGGAATCACTCATCAGCTGCGTCACGGCATGCCGCTGCCGAAGCCCCCACGGTGTGAATGTTGGCAAGGGGAAGTGGACAAATCCTGCCATTAATATTTAAACCCAGCACAAATCCCGTTGTTTGCTCTTAAATGTTTATCCACCTCCCCAGCGTAATTGGGCAGCCCGTTATCTGCCAGGTTGCGCTGCACGTGTGGGAATTTGCTATTACAGCCCTCTCTCTGAATCTTTTATAGGAGAGCAAAATACATTTACAAGCAAATTTGGGCTTTATTTGGAGGCGCGGGAGGCGCGTTGCTAATTTGGCTGCGGCCCGAACCCCAACGTGCGAAGTGCTCAATGTGTTGCGTGGGAGGAGGAGGTTTTATTTAGCTGCACACTCCCTTCCTTGCTGCTCAGGCTTTCCGTCGCTAACGCTACGTGTGAGCAGCAGGCACTGAGGGGTAGCCCCGGGAACCCCAAAAAAACGCACCTACTTTTGCATCTTGCGACCTGCTTCTCCTTAATCTGTCACAGCGGCCACGGTGAGGGATCAGGGATGAGCTGAGCTTTGGTGGGATGAGTCAGCCCAGGCGCCCGTGCCCTCCTGGTCCCTGAAGGTGCAGACAGGTGACCCTACAGAGGCAGTCGAGGCTGCTCTGGATAGCTGCAGCTGGGAGTGGCGGGCAGGATGGTGGGGGGGAGGATATTAAGAGTGCAAGCGTCTGGGATACCTAGCGATGGGGCTGGATAAGCGCTCATGGTAGACAGATTAGTCATCGGTTCCTGATAGGGGATAATCGCTGGCTTGTCTGCTCTTTATCTGCGAGATAAGGATGAGGCTGGGGGAGGGAAGGAAAAGGCACAGAAAAGCTCAGAGGGCCAGCATGGACTGTCCCTGGCTGTGATACCCCTCGTGGCTTATGGCAGGACTCTGAGCTGACTCTGATGGTAACCTCTGAGCAGGACTCGCCCCTCGCTGGGGGCTCAGGGTTTAACTGCTTCTCCAGGCCTATGGCAGGGAAGTGGGAGTGGGATCAGGATCAGGGCATATGTGACAAAAGTCCTCATGCTCCTCCAGGAGCTGTGATTTCCTTTCTGCTGCTTCAGCTCTCATCCCAATTATGTGATTGTGTCGACTATAAATTATTCTGCAGAGGGAGCAGGAGCATCCTGTCCCTTCAGCACACCTAGAGCTTGCTGGAACTTCTCTCAGGTAGCGACTGTTAGCAGAAATAAAAGTAATTTTGTAAAGGACATTAAATACAAATAACTGTATCTTAGTGGGTCAGGAGGGTTCTCAGCCATTGCTGGAGGAGCAGAACCCCTGAGGTTGATGTTGTCTTGCTTACAAGCCAGGAAGAGACACTTGCCCTGCTGAACAGGCATCCTGGAGCACGATTTTCCTGAATTGTGTTTGAGCTCCTGGTTCAGCAACGCACAAGGCTGGAGTGTGCACAGCATCCCAGGCTGTCTCCCTAGGAAAGTGATGTCTGCTCCCCAACCAGATCCCAGCTGTGGGAAAGATGTCATGAAGATTTAATTGGGAATATGTCAGCTACACCATCCCATGGCTCCTTGTGCAGCACCTTGCTCTTCCTGTGCTGACCTTCTTCGTCTCTTGAGAGGGAGATGAGATGGGAGGAGCAGACCAAAGTGGAGTGGAGCATCCTCCAGCTGCAACAGTCCCTCTTTGGCGCTGGTTTTTCCTAAGGAGTTTCTGTAGAGCAGGACCCAAAAGCAGACAGCTGAAAATCCAAGTTTTGTTTCCATTTTATGCTCTTGGCTGCTCACTGGACTTGTGCTGCTGCCTGTCCTGTGAGCCCTGGAACCCATGGCTGGGAGGTAGGGTAGTGCTTGGGGGGAAAATGGGAATTGAAAGGGGCAAGGCAAGGGAAATTTGATCCATCTTGTTTAAATCAATTGTGGGTTTTCTTTCTTTTTTGTTCTCCGGAAGATGAAATGCAGCCTGTGAACACATATGTGTGCCTGCCAAAGGCCCTGCTCTGGTCACAGTTTGCTCTTTGAAGGATTATTGATCCTTTGTTCTTTCCTGTGGAGGGTCTCTCCCAGGCAGGTACATTGTCCCTTGTCCTAAAGCAAACGAGGGGCAGGAACCAGGTGTTTAACCCGGGGCTCTGGAGCCCATATGCAGTAGTACCTTTGTTAGACTGTTCCAAACATGGGGAAGGGCTTGCAGGAATTGGAGCTTTACTGATGCTTTAATAAACCGGTGATGTGGAGCAGGAGCACCCTGGGCAATCCCTGGAGCTGTGGAGCGCTCCGGGCTCTGCAGCTGTGCTGCCCGCACTCCCGGGGCTTTGGAGGAAGGCAGGTTCCTGGTCTTCCTCAGCCACACGTCACATGGGGTGCAGAGGGTGAGGGGCCGTGCAAGCATTAGCCCTGTGGTCAGGATCCCTCCTGATGACTGCTGCCACCACTGTGTTAGGACAGCACAGTGCTGCCAGCTAGGGCTCACTGCCTAGGGATCAAGTTGGTTTTCTGTCACCTGAGATGATAAAGTAAAGGTGAGTCCCTATAAAATTGAGTCCACTCCTTGCTAGTGGGGCTGCTGACCCTGCTGCCATAAACATGGTTGTCTCTCTTCTCTTTCCCCCCTCCATCCTCTCAGGCGCTCCTGACCCCACTGCTGGGGCCAGCATTGACGACGAGAACTGCTGGCACTTGGACGAGGAGCAGGTCCGAGAGCAAGTGAAGCTGTTCCTATCTCAGGGAGGGTACTACGGCTCGGGGAAGCAGCTCAACTCCATGTTTGCCAAGGTGAGGAGCCGGCTGCTCTCTCCCATCTCCGCTCGGCGTGTCACGTAGCTGGCATTAGCTGGCTGCCCTGGCAGGGTGCCCATCACAGCTGGGAATCTCTGCTCCAGTGCCTTCTCGCCCTGTCGCGGAGCAGGCGGTTGTAATCCAGGCTCTGGGTCAGGCCTGGATTGTCTCACCTGCTGTCCTGGCAGGTCCCTTCCTCCCATGAGTGCTGTGATCCCTGTGCAAGGAAGGGCGATCCCCCATCTCCCCTTCAGCACAATGGGGAAAAAGCCAACCCCGCAGAGCCTACTGAGACCGTGGGAAGGTGGGATCATAACCCACAAGTCCTCCCAACCTATAGGCTTTTCTCTTTCTTTGCAGAAGGGCCTTGTTCACATGTTCTTAATCTTGGTCCCCTTCACAGCCTGGCTGTGACTGCTACTCAGTTGGGCTCCAACCAGCCTCATCACAGCCATTGCATGAGGGTTAAAATTTATGACTACACGTTATACACACACACACACACACATACACACATCTCTGTATGTATGTATTTACAGTCTGGACCCTCAGGCTAAGGGAGCTGTGGGTTGCCAGCCAGGTGAAAATGTCTTAAACACCTCTGAGGGACCATGGTTTGTCTCACTGAAGACCTTCTCTTTGTCCTTTCCAGGTCCGGGAGATGCTGCGCATGAGGGACTCCAACGGGGCCAGGATGCTGACGTTGATAACAGAGCAGTTCATGGCTGATCCTCGGCTCTCCCTCTGGAGGCAGCAGGGGACAGGCATAACAGAGAAGTGCCGGCAGCTCTGGGATGAGCTGGGTAAGGGTCCCTGCCTTGCAGAGAGGAGCAGAGTTACCTGGGCTGCTGGGCCAGTGGGGACATCATTATGGAGGCCCTGGATCAGGCCCAAACCACACAGTTCAACACCTTAAACCAGCCCCTCTCCTGCAGAGGGATCAAGGATGACGGGTGTGCAGTGTGTGGCTGGTCCCATGGTTCCAGCAGGCTGGTGTTTGGTGAGCTGCCCCAAAGCCTTTGCAAGGGAGGACACAGGGCTGGTGAGCCCCAGGGGCTAGATGTAGCCTGGATGTGGAAGTGCTGTTCCTGGAGGAACCATGATCCAGAGAGGGAAAGGCAGCTTCTCAAGTCTCATCACATCTAACAGATTCTGCCTGCTGTGGTGCACGTTTCCAGGGTGAGGGGGGCAGGATGGGCAGCACAGAGCCTGGCTGTAAGGGAAATGAAGTTCTGGGTAATTCTAGCTAAGCACCTTAGACACCAGCTCAGCTGGCTGACACTGTAATATCATTAGAATAAAACATTTAGATGACGTGGGCTTGGGGAGGTTGGTTGTGTGGTGAAGTTAACCCTGCAGTTCTGGGTTAACTGGGGCTCTCCTGGACATATGGGATCTTGGGTGAATAGTTTCACTTGAGCCAGAGTTTGATGAGTAAGTTTGAGCTCCTCTGCAGCCTGCTGGTAGGAGATACTGTGCAAGGGCAAGGGCTGATGGGCTGGTACCAAAGGGATATGGTAGAGCTGGAAGAAGGATTAGGATGATCTGGGATTTGGAGCATCTGAAACTGCAGACCCACCTACCAAGTGCCCAACAAATGCAAACAGAAATGAGGCTGGGGACTTGGGCCAAACTATGCAGACAAGATCTGGGCAGGGGTGGGATGTCTTGCTTCTGTATGAAGTTTCCTGGATGGAAATAACCACACCAGCTCTGGAGAGCTCATCTGTGCTTGCTTGCCAAGAAGATATTTCCAGGATTTTGGGATGCTGCAGCTAGACAATTGGATATGCAAGGATCCTGGAGAGGTGGCCAAGTCCACCAAGCCAGAATTTCCACATGGAAGAAAGCAAACACATTGGTGATATATGAATGGATGGGTGTGTGGGCAGTCCGGGACGCAGGAAGCAATTTGCTCAAAATTACAGATTATTTGGCCAGATTTCCAAGCTGCTATCCAAGCCGAGAGCCCTCCCTCCCTTCCTGCACAGGCGAGGAGAGAGTGCTTGGGTTTCAGTCCTGGCTTAACCGTACAAGGACCAGGTTGGTGCACGCAGTTCTGGTCAGCAGAGTGGGAGGAGGTGGCAGCATGTCCCTGTTGGCAGATGGCAAAGTGGCTGGGGAATGTCAGGGCCCTGCCAGTGCTGGATCAACGTGACAGCAGGGGAAGCGTGGTGCCAGCCAACACACGTCAGAGCAGCTCGCCTGGTGTAGGCATGTCACACGTGAGGGTCTGGGCATCTCCGTGCTGAAGAGAAGCTCCTGTAGAGGACACAATGACGTTCCAAGAAGCAGCTCCAGGACAGGATGGGCATGGACTATACTCAAAGCAGGGATTATTCCCCCATTTTACAGAAGCCTTCTGTGTTTGGCCTTGGGCAGTGTTTACTGTAGGAGCAGAGCATCTCTCTGAAGGAGGTGTGGAGGCACGGAGAGACCAGAAGTGCTCTGAGTTGGGGGTGTTCACCAGTAACAAACATCAGGAATGCAGAGTGGTGTCCCAAACCATCCCTGGGCAGGTAGCAGTAGCCAGGGCACATGGGGCAGTGGAAGCACCACGTCCCACTGCCTGTGGGCTGCAGATGCCAAAGCTGCCAGTGTTACCATTGCTGCCGAAGGGAGGGGTGAGGGGCCTGTTGCCAGCTGCCATGGGAAACCCTGCCACAGACCACAATCCTCCACTACTTAGATGCAAAAAACGGGCCTTTTGGAAATTATTTTGGGCACGTGTTTAATAATTAATCATCGATTTTAGCAAAGACTGCATCACAGACTTGCGTGGGATTGGAAGAAGATCAGCCTTAAAGAAGATTGTGGATTTATGCTGGGGAAAATGTAAAGGATTTCGCAGGATTTCAGAGTTATAATAAAACCCCCAAAAATTAAAATAAAAACGGGATCGTTCGCTTGTGCATGTGCTGCCAACTGAATCTCTATTGCCCCGTCTGCTGGGGAGCCAAAGGAAGGACCTGCTGGATGGAGAGCTCAGCAGCGTGGGAGTATTTGCCCTGGCGCATTAGTACTTACGATTAAAGCCTAATTACAAAAAATAGATGAAAAACCAGCTGAAGTGCAGCCTGACCTTAATCTGCCTGGAGACGGGTTTATTTATCTCGGCCACTTGTTTACAGTGGGGAATTTCAGCAGATTAAGCTGGGGAGCGACCCTGTGGGAAACGGGAGAATTTCTTTGATGGTTTGGAAACTTGGTCGCGGGATCGGAGTGCCTGTCTTCTCTGGGGCCGGCAGCCAGGACCACTGGGCTGGGAAGGCTCTGACCCCCCTGTCCCTGCACCCAGCCCCATCATCAAAAAGCATTTTTGTTTAGAGGCTTAGCTTAATCGTGATCTGCCGCTTTGTTCCCCACTTAACCTCCTGCTATCAGAAAGTTCAGATGAAGGTTTCTGCAGCATGTGAAGAGACATGGAGTCTGACTTGCCATGGCATTTCGGCTCAGGACAGGAGTCACTTGTGCTGTCAGCTGATGTCACTTGACCACAGGGCTCAGAAAACCATTCTATTATATCTCCCAGATAATTATCATGACTGAGGCAGATGCAAATCTCACTTCCCTCCTGGTTCCCATCTCCCCACCACATCGTTCCTTCTGCAGGAGAGCCCAGAGGCATAATGTTTTGGCATGCAAAGGATGCCTCGGAGGGCTCCCAAAAATAGGCAGCAAAGTCATGAGGCTTCCGAGGAACGCATATTAGCAAAGCTGTGGGAGCCAAAAATCCAGCGGGTGCATCCCATTCCTGGGGGCGGTGAAGCTGGAGCACCAAGCCTTGTTACTGCCTGTCAGCCAAGCTCTGTGCACCCTCAGAGGCGTGAGTTGAAACTGCCCGAGGCTGCTTTTCACACAAGCAGCCCCAAAGTGGGCGAAGAAGAGCAATGACAACAGGCAGGAGTGCTGATGGGAAGGGAATGCCCGACACCCAGAGTCGAGTGCAGGTTTTCTCTCATGGCCACACAAGGAGGTGGGAAGTTCTATCCCCTTCCTTAAGGAAGGCTCATTTTCTGGAGCCAAGACCTGATTTTTAAAAAGATGCCATGTCTGTGCATCCCCCGTGGAGCCTGCAGGAGCCTGGGAGTGAGTGACATGGACCTACTCTGGGAAGGATGGGCCGCTAAGGAGGTACCTCTTTTACACGTTAATTAATTGCTGATGTTGCAGCTCAAAAATCTTAATCCCCCCTGTTCATCAGAAAAAGGTGGGGTTTCCTGGAAGCAGAGCTGGAGCTGAACTGGGCAAGGGCTGCTTTGGACATTTGCAGTTGCTTTTCCCGTGCCCATTCCTGGATGTGATGCTGCTGCCACCATCTGCGTTGTGACGTGGTGACGTCTCTCCTGCCAAGCCAGGCGGCTCCAAGGAGCCAGACATGCACAGCCTCCACGCCTTACTAATGTTTTGAACCAGACATGTCCACAAGTTCCAGCTGGCAGAGGATTGGTCTGGGGACATGCACCTCAAAAGCACCACCAAAGCTCAGCCGTAACACAGAGGAGCAGAGAGACACCAGAGTGGAGCCAGGGCCAGGACATCAGTGCTCAGCCTGGTTTTGCCTCGCGTTGTCTGGCAAGGGGACTGGCTGCTCTGGCTCCTGTCGGAGCCGCAGCCTCGCTCGGGGCTGTTTGGCTCAATGGCAGGGCTGTGCAGCTGGGGAGCTGCTGCTCAAAACACAGCCAGCGAGGGAGGTGGTTTGGGCTTGTGGAGGAATCTCCTTGTTGCACACTGGAGGCATGTTGGGTGATGTTGTCCTGCCATTGGCTGTCGCTCTGGGATGGGAACTTCAGCTCTGGGGGTGGTGGAGAGGTGAGGGTGAGCAGCAGGCTGGGCAGGGAGAAGGAAGGTGCTCCTTCCTTCAGGTCTCTGCTGAGCCCATGGAGGAGAGGCAGGGAGGGTGTTTCTGCAGGAGGCTGAGCTGTCCCACGTATGTGACAGGATTTGACATGGGCAGAGGGAGGAGCAGCAGGGACTGCTCAGCCCGAGGGGATCCCTGGGGATACCTCACATTGCAGCTGTGGCAGCCCACAGCCATCCCACCCCACAGGGAGGCACAAGGGAGGGGACATGCTGCATCCTGGCAGCCTTGCAGGGAAATTTGGGTAGAAATGGAATTAGCTGAAGAAGAATTCACGGGTTTGCACTTACTTAGGTTGCTGTAGCCCTTATCAGAGCAGTGAGTGACCCGGAATAGTCTGCAAGGCTCAGGTAGCAGCACCAGCATCAGCCCTGTGTTATGAAAGGATGAGCTGGATCTTAATGATCGTGGATATCCTTGATCCTGGTTTTGCCTCTCACACAGCAGACAGCATCATCAGCATCATGTGAGATCCCATGGTTGACCCAGAGGGTGTCAGCGTGGGTGTCCTACTGGTGGGCAGCTTGGCTTGTGAGATCCAAAGGACTCGCATCTGGGAGGGCTCTTGCCTGCACGACGTCAAGCCAAACTCCAGGTTCCTCTGCTGGTTCCTCTGCAGGCTGGGGGCTACTAGGGATTGAAAAAGAAAAAAAAAAAAAAAAAAGAAAGAAAATACACCAAATCTCCTTTTTAAATAGTTGAATGCAAATGGCCTGAAGAACAATGGCAGATGAAATAGCATTCAGAGCGGGTTTTAAAGCGCTTGGAACGTGGGTAGGATCAAAATCAGGTTAGTCTTTGGAGATACAGACTCTGCAGCTTGCCAGGGTGTTTTTAAGCATGCTTTGATGTGTAGTTCAAACACTAGATTTGTCCTGGCAGACAGAAGCACTCACAAATTCATACACAGCCGCTCTCTCCTTCCCTCCTCCCCACTGTCCCCCATCTCATGAGATTATAATTTAGCTTCATTACGGAGGAGTTTTACTTTGTCCTGGTTTCAGCTGGGATAGAGTTAATTTCCTTCGTGTTTAAAAGCCGTGTAAATCCCCCTCCTGGGTCCGTGCATTATGCTGAAATGAGTTTACAAACCTCGATGGAACCTTGCAGGCTCTCAGGGCGAGCGCGGCGGCCGGAGAGCTTTGCCCTGTGTGCATGGCCGTGGCACCTCTGTGATTTCTTGGCTTTGTTTAGGGGCGCTGTGGGTGTGTGTGGTGTTAAACCCGCACTGCAAGCTGGAAGAGAAATCCTGCTGGCTCCGGCAGCTGCGCAAGTGGGGCGAGATGGACGTCTGTCCCCTGGAAGATGGCAATTATGGTAACGAGCTTCCCAACATCACTAATGCGCTTACGCAGAGCTCCGGTCACAGCCAAGGTGAGTCCGGGCAGGGAGTGGAAATCCAGCTGACAGCCACAGGGGTTGGGTCCAGGTTAAAACTCACCCTAAAGCTCAGAGAACTCACTTCAGCTGCTGGTGATGTTTCTGGGAGTCATAGGAATACAAAATATTTCTCTTCACAGCCTCTTGTTTTATATATAAATGTTTGCTTCTTTGCTACAGGGCAAAGTTGCCCGTGTTTTGAGTATCAAATCAGAGTCTGTTTTAAAGCAATTTGACTTTGGGGGAGTTTAGACCCCTACAGGGTGTGCAGGTTTGGACATGGGGTAATACAGGAAAACAGTACTGCTTGCAACAGAGCAGAGCTGAGCTCAGAAGTCCTGGCTATAATGTGAGAGTGAGGAGCTGGAGATGGTGCAGAGCCCCTTTCCCAGCCCTTGAGCCTCACTTAAAGGCTGTGATTCAGGTGGTAGGGAAGTCATTAGCCAGGAATGTTAACACAGTTCAAGTGCAGAGCACAGACAGAGCAATGTAGTTATGGGGTTGCTCCCTAGTGCTAAGATAGTTTCTCATCCCCTGACAAAGCATTTGATCCCTTTAAATTTAAGCACTCTTTCTCCTTCCTTTTGCCTGAAGTAGACATTAATTTAAAGTTATTGCTCTTCACATGCCTCTGTCTGCTGCACTGGAATTGCTCTTTGGTGTATTATGTGTGGCCAGAGTGGGTGGAGGAGAGGGGGACAGCAGCCGTGCCTCAGGGGAAGCTTCATTCTTCTGGGTGGGATTAGTCCCTCAGCAGCAGTTTGGGAGCGTGGCTGTCCTGCCAGCCACCCCAGCCATGGCCAGGACTGCATGCCCGGCCTCCCTATGCTCTTCTTCAGGGAGCAGTGTAATTTAAACCTGGCCTTGCTCCATGTCCGGCACCATGGACTACCCCCCTGGTGTTCCCAGCTCTCCCAAGGATTTGCTCTGGCATTTGGGGTAGGTTGTTGGGGCTGAACAGGTCACTTTTTTTAGACCTAAAGGGAGTTCCCAAAGCACATGCCAGGCATGTCCCCTTCTCCCTGTGCTCCTGCCTCTCCAAGAAGGGGACTGAAAGCAGCACGGATCCTGGAGGTGTCCCGGGGTTCATGTTTGTGCATATGCAAATACTGCTCCAGATTGTTGCCAGCCTCTTTTATTACTGAAGAACAGCTGATTCTTGAAATCCTTCCTGGTAAAGTGAGCAGGCTTGGTTCTCAACATACAAACACCTG
Source organism: Pachycephala philippinensis (assembly GCA_013397055.1). Taxonomy (NCBI): domain Eukaryota; kingdom Metazoa; phylum Chordata; class Aves; order Passeriformes; genus Pachycephala; species Pachycephala philippinensis. The sequence continues at coordinate 190,741 of VWZT01012513.1, forward strand.
TTTAATTTCTCTCCACCTCAGGGTGCCTGCAGCATTCCGGCTAATTGCTTGTTGCCATCGTTTCCGGAGCATGTTTACCCAGCCTCCCCGGATCAGCTTTGAACAGTGCCTTTTGTTTTCCACCCTTGAATGCATTTAACTCGGCCCCTCTTGCGGGTTGCAGGACCTAACATGGAGTGTTGCACCCCCTTTAGGGCTTCCCGTTTTGCAGCCTGCCAGCTGTGTTTGGCCTTCATGATCCAATGTGGCTGGAGTGATAGTGGGATTGCTCCGGACAGGTTTTCTCCTCATGACAAACCACTTGTCCTCATCAGTCTGGATGGGGTGAAATGCTAATCCAGCATTTGGTAGCTTCAGAAATTTCCATGAAGTTACAGAGCAGCTCTGAAGAGGAGAGCAGGCATCCGGTGCAGGGCAGCAGTGGGGTTTCAGACGATGCTGTCTCCTCCCTTCCAGCTCTCTCGCACAACCCACAGAGGTTGCTGGAAGGTGATGGTTCCCCCATCACCCAGAGGCAGATGAGACACACTCGTGTGGTTCCCTTTGTGGCTTGAAGTGCTGCTGATCTACGAAGCTGCAGTTCAGTGAAGCTGAGACTGTGCTGGAGCAGAGGAGGAGAGCTCATGGTGCTTGCAGGGCAGTAGTGCTGAGGAAGCCCAGTCCTGACCCTGGGTCAGCTGCCTGCATGCTCAGTGTCACAGGGACGGGAACGCAGTGCGAGGTTTCAAGGCGTCAGCCTTGTGTGTGACAGTGGATTGTGGTCACAAAGCAAACAGATGGGTGGTCCCTGCCTCTCTTCTCACCTCTCTGACCAAGTCAGCTGTTCTAGCAAGTTACTTAGCAATGCTGTCTGAGGAGACCTTAGTCTCCCTCAGAGATAGGGTAGGCAGCAGAGGTATCCAAAGCCAGAGCCCGTGCCCATCTCAGAAATGACTGGGGTGGGACCAGGTTTTGCTCTCATTGTAAAGGCAGAGCTCTGCCCAGGGAGGTCATGTCTGGGAAGAGGAACAGGCTGCCCCTGCCCAGCAGGGCACTGATGGTTTTTCTCTTTGCAGACTCGCTGGCCAGGCCCAGACGAACCGTGTTCACCCGGGCGATTGAGGGCTGTGACCTCCACTGGCAGGACAGCCACCTGCAGCGCATCATCAGCAGCGACTTCTACGTGTCCCCCTCCTACCAGCGGGAGGGCGAGAGCCTCCTCTTCAACTCCCAGGGACAGCCACTGTGGCTGGGTGAGCATCCAAACCAGCAGCCCCTGGCATAGCCTGTGTGGGTAGGGTTGCTCGTGGAGAGGAGTCACCTGAGGCTACCCTGGGTCCTTGCAAGTTTCTGTGTCCTAGGAACTGCTACCTTGGCCCTTAGCCTGAGGAGTGGGGTGAGCAGAAGAATTTGATGCCCACCCACACCCCAGCTACAGTCCTTAGAGCAATCTCCATGTATTTACAGTCTGGGCTTCTCTTGGGCAGCTTGGACCAAGCTCATCATGTCCCTTTTCATCCTGCCAGTGTTTAGCTGTCCCTAGAGCAAGCTCTCACTGTTTCCAGTACTGGGGGTCTGGACACTTAAAGTCTTTTGAAAGCTGACTGCAAAGCACAGCTGTATCCTCTGCATTTTCTCTTTCCTGCTCTCACCCTGTCGTTTTCCCTGAAAGGCAATTAGCAGTCAGTACAATTAAGCCTCGTGTGAGCTTAAGGCATGCTGGGCCAGGCAAGCCCAGAGCCCTCTCGTGTTGTAGACTTCTAGCCCAAGTACCTCAAGCCACATGAATTCTCTCCTGCAAAGTCATGACCCCAGGCAGATCTGCAAACCCTCAACAGCTCCTTGTCTGGGATGAGAACGAGTGACACGAAGGGCTTTGGGGGAAGCCTGGTGTGGCTGTCAGCCCTCAGACCCCAAAATGGCAGACACAAGTCCCCACTCACCTCCCGGAAGGGGGATTACCCTACAGTTCAAGAGCTGAATATATGAACACAGAACAGGTCAAAGCCCACTGTTATCCACTCCAGAAGCTGGGGTCTGCCACCAGGAAAAAGAATATTTAAAGTTGTCTAGAGATGTAGTTTCTGGAGTAGCAGGCACTAAGTTGCTGTTAATGTCAGGAGATAGGAAGGGCCCATATGAAGGCTGCTGGTACACCTTAGCTGGAGCGGGAGAGGACATTTCTGCTCTGGGAAGAGTTCTGGGCAGCTGCAGGCAGCAGGTCTCCTTCCCACACAGCCACAGGCAGCAGTGCTGGGTTAGTGCGTCCATGGACTCCATCTAGAACGGACATGGTGGCCACAGCTCCCCTGTCCTGAGCCTAATCTGGATTCTGGTGAACCCTTTTCCCCACCTGGTTGGTGCGTGTCATTTTTCTGATGTATTTGCCATGATTTTTGGATTTTGCGCTTTTGCTTTCTTGGCACCTCTTCAGGGACTCAGTGCTGGGAGAGGAGTGTGATTTGTCAGCAACTTCCAGTGAAGAATTCAGTGAGATTAATATTTCATCCATTTAGCAAATGAATAGAGGGAGCAACAAGAAGCTCTTTTACAGATGTGTTTGTTCTGAAATCTCTTCCTTGTGTATTCCTTGTGGGTGACCTTTGGGATGTGGATACCCTGTTTGTGGAGGTGGTTGTCTCCATTTCCAGAGCTTTCTGAGCTCTTCCAGAAATAGAAATTATCCGTCTACCGTAACTTCAGATCTTCTGTGTTTGCCTGGGTTTTTTTCTCCCCTTGGTAGGACATTTTGAAAGAAAATGGGATTTTCGCTGCTTGTTATGCAGCATGTCGTGTCATCTGCTCCTGCTAATTTCTCACTCAGTCATAATCCTCTCCACAGTTGCTTGTGATTTCAGGTGAGCAATAAGCAGCAGGAGCAGATGAATTCCTAAGCAACTGTGAGTCTTGGGAAGGGGTTTCGTGCAACTGTTCCTAATAATAAAACACCAGGTAGGAGAACTGCAGAAGAGACGGGATGTCTGCAGAGCTTGCTCCGTGGAGGTGTTAAGGAGTCAGTTCAAAGCATCACCCCAAGTCTGCCAGTGCACCCAGCACAGTGCTGGATGCCCAGCCTCACCCCATGTATCCTCACCTGTGCCATGAGAGCAGGGAGAGGTGTGGGATAGGACAGCAAGAAGTGTTTGGGGGCAGAGCAGTGAGAGAAGTCGGGATAAGCCACGCGGATTTTAGGAGAAATGAGCGTCAGGGTTGTAACAGCCTGTGATGGAGCTGTCGTATTGCAGCAATGGTGTGTTGGAAAGGCTTCCATTAGAGAAGCTTTGCGGAGGTGGGGATTTAGGTATTGACGTGGCTGCTGTGGGCTGAATGTGGCAGGAGTCCCGTTAGTATTCCTGGTAGGCATCCTTTCCAGGAGCAGGGAGAAAGGGATGAATTCAAGACGGGAGTCAGGAGTTTAGCTGGGGTGTGGGGAAGACGAGTAGAAGAGGTCCCATGAGTACCATCCTGTAAATGCCTGTGCTCCTCTGTGTAGCGGGTTCAGTTCGTTTCCTGGCCAATGCACCAATTAATGTGGTGGTTTAGTTCGCGTCATTTTTTTTCTTTTTGTGAGATAAGAATTAGAAGAAGGGCAAAGAAGGCTCAAAACTTTAAAGAATATAAAGAAGTTTATTACTAACAGAATTAAAGGTAATAAAAGAATAATAATAATAAAAATTAAAGCAAACTCCCCCTTTCCCTCCGGCACTTCCCCCTTTCTTTCCAGCACCT